>CAXHKU010000764.1:0-17471 GCA_964017125.1 Flabesymbios commensalis | reverse complement strand
ATATATATATATAAATATATATATTATATTTTATATATTATTATTATATATCTATATTATATTACATTGTCACAGTCTACCTGAAAAACAGATAGATTTCTACGTATGGGCCACTGGGACTATGGGAGTAGCCTATTTTGAATAGGACCTACTTCACTGGTGCGATTTTTCCTTCCTTTTAGGATTTATCAATCACTTTTTTTCAAATCAGGAATAAATTATTTTAATGTTAGTGCAGTTATATTATTTATGGGGCAAACCTCATCTCCTACAATTTGATTGCTTCCAGCCAGTTACGACCAAGTGCATTTGGCTGGTTCCCCTTCAACAATAAGCAAGGGTAATTTTACATCTTTTCAAATCTCTTCTAAACTCACATTAACTTCTATAAGGACTCTGAGTTTGACAATTTCTCCAGTATATGTTTTCAAGCGTACATTAGTCGTGTGTAGCTGCACATCATCTTTACTAGGTTATTTTATTTGGTTAAAAGTTTTTTCACTTACTACAGACAGCGAAGCACCACTGTCTATTTCCATTTCTAACCATTCACCGAAAGTTTAGAAATATAGGCAGGAGTACTCTCACCATGCCTGAAAAACATACTCTATATTGCCTCCTTCTGTTCAACTTCCACTTGATGTGGGGCTGCTGGTTGTTTTTTTACTTTTATCATTTTATCAAAATGTGTAACAGCGTGTACTCTTTTGGTGATGTACTACTGTAGGATCCTGACTTCGTTTAGTTTAGGTGGCAGTTATCCCCATCTTCTCGGACGCGAGAAGCTGTGGACGACCGCCTCGACAAGTGGAGAAAGAGTTTTATGATTTATTTGGAACCGTCGACTCGACTGGGAAGGAAGTTTGAGTTGAAATGGTGAAGATTGGGCAGTTTCCCTCGTCCGCCATTGCGACCCTACACTAGAGACTCCAACGGTCACTTACAGGTACTTTCGGCGCGAGGGGCTCTCAATCCCACCATACTGGGGACCCCTGACGACTGATAGTCTACGCAACAGTGTTTTCACCTAGACGCCAGTTGAAAACCGCTGTTTTCAAGGATAGTTTTGATTAAATTTTAATGGATTTTTTTTAAAAAATCAATAGCTTTTTTTTCATCAGGTACGTGAAAACTGTAGGTCATTCTTTATATGCCAGTTTAAATTAGTCAGAAAGAGTTATCAGAGGAGCAGCACGTTTTTTTACGTCGAAAACGGCGTAAATTTCTAATTTTTGGACGAAATTCCACGTGTTTGGCGCTTTTTCAAGATGGCGACCATGTCGGTTTCTCTAGAAGAATCCTGAAAATTATTCTCATAGACTTGGTCTATCATTTGTTAAATGTAAGAGTTTGTTAAATGCCTTCATCCTATTAATGCCACTGTAGGCGAGTAGGAAGTGGGTATTTTCGGTAACTCATTTTTATCGTTGATTACCATAATTGGGTGACTCGATTTTAAAGTCCATAGACGAAGCCTCGTCATTTTTTCGATTTTTCAGCAAAATCGACAAGAAATTATAAATATCGCTTCGACTCGGGTAACCTTTATTAGGTTTAGGGCCAAAATAAAATTGTTTCCCTAAATGAATGTCAATAAACGGTCTTATTTGGTCTGTTAAAATATTCCCAGGACCGTAGGTCAATATTTTATTACTATTATCATATGTTATTTCAGAGAATGCTGAATATTGTACATGTATTTGGTAGGTGAGCGCCATTTTGGACGCTGGTTCCCCTAACTTAGCTAATCGCCCGCCGTGGGCAAACACGTGTTCCGCCATAACCGGCATGCATTTGGACAGTGAACCTGTGTCGCCACATCACATTAGCATAAATTAGGCCGCCATTTTGATTTGGTGGAGCTCATTCCTCACGTGTTCAAAATTTTACACGGACTAGTTTTAATAATTTTTTTAAAGTTATTTATAAATTTTCCTTTTCAAAACGATTGAAAGAGAGGAAATATAAATAAGTTGTTTCAAAAACGAAATTATAACACTAATTGTGTGAGATTTTTTTTTTCACTTTAAAACGCACTTTGGTGTTTGTAATCACTCTAGCCTATTTAGCGCCTTATTTGGGCACGCAGTAGGTAATGAATATGCTAATGTGAGGCGAGACGGGGACGCTGATCATGTTTCTATGTACACAACGTTCCACGCATGCTGACACAGACAGGAAGCCACATGCTGTCTGCCGCACATGTTAGCAGCACCAACAATACATCATACACACACACACCACAGACGAAATAAACACAACCGCTACGACGACAGCCGGTTGATACGTCAATCAATTAATCGAAGCGAGCGATTGATTCGGACGTTTATGGAATGTTCATCACAGACATCATTTTTCAGCGAAATGATATACTATATCATCAATCAGCATAGACTACTGTCAGTCACGTTTTAAATATTTTTCTAAAATTATAAATGTAACTGTTTTTCTTCGCAGTCACATTTAGTCTATCAGTTTGAGAACGAAATTTTCTCACGATAGTTTATTTCTGAAGTTTAAATTTTTTATAAATACAGAAATATTCGATTTGACAGTTGCGCTATTGCGAAACATTGCCAATATTTGAATGTGTTTTTCGACTTGCGTGAATTTTTTTTTTTTCACCCAGGTCGATTTACAAAATACTATTATCCTAGCTTAGCATAGCATGTCATAATTGTATCTGGCATTTTTTATGTACAATTTCGACCTACGGTTTTCACTATACCATTATGCATGTGTGTGAATAAGTGAAAACGTTTTATGTCAAATATAGACCTTCAGTTTTCACTAAAATCAATATATACCATTGTGAAACCTCAGCGACGCATTTTCAACTAATCTGCAACCCCTGTTTCTCGCAACATGCGACATAGCATGAACATTTTCTACAGTCAACATTTCTAAGATTCAGCATATTACAGACATTTTTCATCTGATTTAAACGGCAACGCACAACCTATCTGCGCACGGGGCGTCAAAATAGTTGGCATGTGTTAATACGACATGCCATTTTAAACACATTTGAGATAGACACAGAGCCAATAGGCCAGCTATCTCAAATGCTTCACTAGTTACCTAATTTCAAAACACTATTTCATAATGTCGAAGCAATACGACAGTGAAGGCTTCATGTCAACGCCCCTAGAAGGTGCGGGTGCTAGACCTAAAGATGATTATCATCAAGACAGTGAGGACAATGAGGTTCGATTCCGAGAGGCAGACGAAGAATATCAACGCCTCAAAGCTGATTTCGCTCGAATTGCCCGAGCTAAACGTATGAGTTCTCACTCTAGGAGCGATTCCTCAAGGAGTACTTCACCGCTCGGTAGGCAGTCTCAGAGACGTGCTACGAACTTACCAAAAGTCAGAATCGCCACTTTCTACGCTTCGGATGTTGAACTCTGGTTCAACCAAATAGAGACTTAGTTTGCTTTTCACCAGATCAACGATGATGATAAGAGGTACAGCTTAACCTGCGCTGCACTTTCGGGCGGGGTCGCATCGGATGTGAGGGACGTGCTACTTCAGCCTTTCAGGTCCAACAAATGCGAAAGCCTGAAAGCGATCTTGATAGAGAGACGAGGTTTGACCATACCCGAAAGGGTTAACAAAGTGATCTCTGGTGAAAGAATTGGTACTTACATCCCCTCGCGTTTCCTGCAGCGTCTGCAGAAGACTGCAGGTTTCGGCACAAAAGCCGTGGTGGGGAAAGCAGTAATTCGTCAAGCATTCATCCGACAGATGCCCGCTTCAATCAGAGCCCATTTGGCGACTCAACCCGACAGTGCCACCCTCGAAAGTTTGGCCGTTTTGGCCGACCGGGCACTGGCAGCCGAAGAGGACGTCGAAGAGAGTAAGCCGGGGGTCGCAGATATTAAGGTAGAAGAAACCACCAAGCTAGTTGGTTTGTTGGAGGATTTGTCTAGGCGAATTAAAAAAACTAGAAACCGTGACTACATCAGAGAGGAAAAGAAATAAAGGACGTGGACGAGTAAATAATAACTATGCTCCTGCGCCTGCATTTGCTCCTAATGTTCAGGCCTCAGGTTTTGTTAACAACCAACCTAGTCATTATAGAAATTAACAGAATAATGCTCGACCTTTCGTTCCGCCGACGAATGTGCAACCAATTGCTCAACCTTTCGTCCCCAGATATTTGATTGACACGGGCGCAGCTGTCAGTGTTTTGCCGAAATCTTGCGCTAACAGGATTTCGGACGCTGACAGTCTTCCCCTGGTGGCAGCTAATAACAGTACTATACATACTTACGGCAACTGTAAACGCGTTGTTGATGTCAGCTTAAAGCGCGAATTTCCGTGGACGTTCATAGTGGCAGATGTGCAGCAACCCATAATCGGGGCTGATTTTTTAATCCACTATAATTTGCTCGTAGACTTGAGAAGCCGATGTCTCCGGGACATGCGTACAGGTCTAGCTATTGCCGCTTCACTGTCATTGATTAAACCACTGTCATTGAACAGAGTCGACACTGTTCAGAACGAGTACACAAAACTCCTCGGCCAGTTCCCGGAACTGACACGCCCTACGACAAAGGGTAAGACCGTTAAACACGGTATAACACATAAGATAGTGACTAAAGGACACCCAGTGTTTGCACGACCACGACGGTTAGCACCCGATAAGATGGTTACCGCAAAACGCGAGTTTGATGAGATGATAAAACTAGGGGTCATTGAACCCAGCGATAGCGAGTGGTCCTCAGCGCTTCACATGGTGCCAAAGAAAAACGGCGATTGGAGACCATGCGGGGACTACCGTAGTTTAAACGCACAGACCGTACCGGACCGCTATCCGATTCCTCATATACAAGATTTCACGCAGCGTTTAGCCGGAGCGAAAAAATTTTCGAAGATCGACTTGGTCAGAGCTTATTACCAAATTCCGGTGGAACCATCCGACGTACACAAGACTGCCGTTACTACACCTTTTGGCTTATTTAATTTCACTAGAACACCGTTTGGTCTAAGAAATTCCGGTCAAACATTCCACCGCTTTATAGACCACGTTACACGCGGACTTGATTTTGTTTTCGTCTATTTGGATGATCTACTGGTAACCAGCCCAGATCATAAAACGCATAAGAAACATCTACGAATTCTTTTTGCCCGACTATCTGAATACGGAATTATCATTGGTCCTGAAATGTGTCAGTTCGGTACAACTGAATTAAGTTTTCTAGGTCACCACGTTTGTGCCGAAGGAATTTCGCCGTTACCCAGCGCCGTTGACACGATTGTTAATTTCGTTAAGCCCGAAAAGCAACGAGCACTGCGTAGATATCTGGGAATGGTGAATTACTACCACCGTTTCATACCGCATTGCGCTGCGAAGATGACACCACTCAATAATTTACTGACAGCTGCCAACGAAGGACATACAAGACTGTCACCGAAGTCAAATTTCGATTTGAAGTGGAATAAAAATGCAGAGTCAGGATTTTCTGAGTCAAAACAAATATTGGCAAACGCTACGCTTCTGGTGCACCCAGATTCTACGGCTCAGATTAACATCACGTGCGACGCTAGTGATGTCGCCGTCAGTGGCGTTTTGCAGCAATTTTTTAATGGTATGTGGCAGCCACTTTCGTTTTTCAGCAAGAAGCTGAACCCAGCAGAGACACGCTACAGCACGTTCGATCGTGAGCTTTTGGCGGTATACGCCACAATAAAACATTTCACACACAATTTAGAAGGACGAAATTTCTTCGTTAATACAGATCACAAACCGTTGACATTCGTAATATCATCCGTGACTGAGCGCGCGTCCCTACGACAAACACGTCATTTAGCTTTCATCGCTGAATTCACCACTGATATCAGATATGTAAAAGGCGAGACAAATTTCGTCGCTGATGCGCTGTCACGACCATCAGTGTCCGCAATACATGATGGACCAGCGATAGACCATAAAGAGTTATGTCTCGACCAAGCTAATGACGCGGAATTCACGCGTTTTTTTGTGACACTCGACTACATCCACTATGAAGTTCAAACTATTAAAATCGTTCGATAATCAATTGATCTGGTGTGATGTGTCCACGAGACACAACCGGCCGTACCTTACCGCGAAATTTCGCCGAAAAGTTTTTTCAAACTTACACGGTTTAGGCCACCCATCGCATAGAGCTACCAAACCTTTGATTAATACCCGATTTGTATGGCACGGCATGAATATAGATATTGCTAGATGGTGTCGTACCTGTAAGGGTTGCCAGACTGCTAAAGTTTCACGTCACAACACCCCAGTTTTCGGAAAGTTCACTGAACCTACCGAGCGATTTGATCATGTCCACATAGATATAGTCGGACCTTTACCCTATGCTGATGGCTTTAGATATCTACTGACTTGCGTCGACCGTTTTACACGTTGGACCGAAGCTATACTTATGGTAGATATTAGAGCCGAAACGGTAGCCGATGCCTTCTTCAGCGGGTGGATAGCACGTTATGGTACTCCAGCCACTATCACCACTGATAGGGGCGCTCAATTTTAGTCCAAATTGTGGGATAGTTTGTGTAATCAATTCGGGATTATTCGGAATCGTACCCTGAGTTATCACCCCCAGTCGAATGACATGGTCGAACGTTTCCACCGTCAATTGAAAGCCGCCATTATGGCGCACGAGTCACCGAACCCGTGGACTATCACGCTACCCGCTGTGCTTTTAGGAGTTCGTTCCGCAGTTAAGGAGAGACTAGGTAGGTCGGCTGCCGAGATGATATACGGGACAACCCTTAGACTTTCAGGAGAGTTTACTAAACAGTACACCGTCGACGCTAACACTGATTTGGAGAATTATTCAGACAAGCTACGCGTGGCCGTGTCGCGTCTCCGTCTATGTCCGCCACGTGAAACACAACAACACAACATTTTCCATTTCAAGGAAATAGCTACATGTACTCATGTATTCTTGCGCCGAATTGCAATTGCGCCGCCTCTGACCACCCCTTACGACGGACCAGATAAGGTCGTCGCGAGGAGTGGCAGAGTAATGAAAATCCTAGTTAAAGGCAAGGTTGAGACGGTCTCTTTAGATCGCGTTTAACCCGCACATCTTGAGTGCGAGCCTACGACAGGTACGACAATACAGCGTCAAACGCCAAACAAACCAAAGAGATCGACGGCTACCAGGACATCTAGTAGGAATCCACAGGGTCCACCTAGACCTGGTAGTGCGGACACTCCGACGTCCAACGGGACGAGCGTTAAAACGAAAAAGTCGACGGCAGTCAGAAGCAGTAAAAAATCGGCCACAGTCCCAAAGCAACTAGATGTTAAAGTCAACTTATGTAGCGCCGCATTCGCGAGCCCCCGCCGTATTCCACGCTAACGGGAACGGCGGTGGTTTACGAACGTATTCCCGCATACCTTGACATCTACGGGGTAGAACCCCGGGTGCTGCTGACGCCATAATCGACTCGACCACACGCAACCATGCTAATATCGCTAATCGCGAAAAAATTTCGACCGACCAAACAGTGCGAAAAACTAGAGTCGGACGAATAATCCAGACTCCTGCCCGGTTCGTGCAGATGGTTCACGCCATAGTGGCGCCTAACAACATCTATGGCAGGCCCGACCGCATGCATCGTATTCACAATGTTTTTGAATTGTAAATGAATATGCCAGGCCTGGCAGCATTATGTACAGATATATAAATGTAAAGACATTTTTTTTAGCAAGTTAATTGCTAAAATACGAATAGAAATTTATGTTAATTAAATAAATGGGTTGATCGCAGCTTGCAGCATATAAATACATACATAAAGGACAGTTGGTGTTAAGAGGATGGGACAATTCATGTATCATGCTGCGATTTCAACCACCCACGCTGTAACCACACACACTATATTTTTTAAAGTATGCTTAGTTATAAGAGGTTACATATTTTACAACCCCGCTACTTGCACGAAGCAGTCTCCTACACGTCAGTTGGGTCCTACGTTATCACTCACCCGGGGGTAATGTAGGATCCTGACTTCGTTTATTTTAGGTGGCAGTTATCCCTGGCTTATCGGACGCGAGAAGCTGTGGACGACCGCCTCGTTTCCGTTCCTTGGTGACGGGCGCACACAATTGCAGCCCATGCGGTACTAGTACTTTTCCCGTACTTCAGACGTTACACTCGGCGACTACGACCACCGTCGACTCGACAGGGAAGGAAGTTTGAGTTGAAATGGTGAAGATTGGGCAGTTTCCCTCGTCCGCCATTGCGACGCTACACTAGAGACTCCAACGGTCACTTACAGGTACTTTCGGCGCGAGGGGCTCTCCATCCCACCATACTACGTTACTTGTAGGTTAAGTACGCTGGTCATACCCTGGTCATACCTTCACTGCAGCTAGCGTATTCATAGCGCATTGGGAAAAAAATGTTTTTTTTTATATAAGCACGTCGTACATGACATATAAGCACGCTGGACATGTGGGCTGCAAATGCTACACATACGTTACCAATACGCTAGCCATACGCAGATTACATTTCCCATATGCTGACCGTACGCTGGTCATAGGCCAACATTTGCTTGGGCCAAATGCTGGCCATACGCTGGTGATCATAGGCTAACATTTGCTTGGGCCACTAGCTGGCCGTACGCTGTCGATAATAGGCCAACACTTGCATGGGCCATATGCTGGCCGTACGCTGGTGATCATAGGCTAACATTTGCATGGGCCACTTGCTGGCCATACGCTGGTGATCATAGGCCTACATTTGCATGGGCCATATGCTGGCCATAAGCTGGTGATCATAGGCCAGCATTTGCATGGGCCAAATGCTGGCCGTACGCTGGTATTCATAGGCCAAAATTTGCATGGGCCAAATGCTGGCCGCATGCTGGTGATCATAGGCTAACATTTGCATGGGCCACTTGCTGTCCATTCGCTGGTGATCATAGGCCAACATTTACATGGGCCATATGCTGGCCGTTCGCTAGCGATCATAGGCCAACATTTGCATGGGCCAAATGCTGGCCATACGCTGGTGATCATAGGCTAACATTTGCATGGGCCACTTGCTGGCCATACGCTGGTGATCATAGGCCAACATTTGCATGGGCCAAATGCTGGCCATACGCTGGTGATCATAGGCTAACATTTGCATGGGCCTCTTGCTGGCCATACGCTGGTGATCATATGCCAACATTTACATGGGCCATATGCTGGCCGTACGCTAGTGATCATAGGCAACATTTGCATGGGCCAAATGCTGGCCGTACGCTGGTGATAATAGGCCAACATTTGCATGGGCCATATGCTGGCCGTACGCTGGTGATCATAGGCCAACATTTGCATGGGCCACTTGCCGGTCGTACGCTGGTGATCATAGGCCAACATTTGCATGGGCCATATGCTGGCCGTACGCTGGTGATCATAGGCCAACATTTGCATGAGCTATATGCTGACCATACGCTGGTGATCATAGGCTAACATTTGCATGGGCCATATGCTGACCATACGCTGGTGATCATAGGCCAGCATTTGCATGGGCCAAATGCAGGCCGTACGCTGGTGATCATAGGCTAACATTTGCATGGGCCACTTGCTGGCCGTACGCTGGTGATAATAAGCCAACATTTGCATGGGCCAAATGTTGGCCGTACGCTGGTGATCATATGCCAACATTTGCATGGGCCACTTTCTGGCCATACGCTGGTGGTCATAGGCCAATATTTGCATGGGCAAAATGTTGGCCGTACGCTCCGTACGCTGGTGATCATAGGCCAGCATTTGCATGGGCCACTTGCTGGCCGTACGCTGGTGGTCATAGATTAATAATTGCTGGTAATCGCGGATCACACGCTGACATCATTAGCTTACTCATAAGTTTAATACGGTAAGTACATGTACAATTTTGTAATTTTTTGTGCGTATGACACTTATTTTAATACGTCGCATCTCACACGTTATCTCCTACGTTATATGCCTCCAATTGCAGAGTATACGTGCTGTGTGAACATTTATTATCAGATACTGCAACATTTAATATTTCATCAGGTACATTTTCAAGTGACTGGATGATAATTTATTTTAAAATGTAATCCTAAAGTACGGTACGTCGCATCTCACACGTTATCTCCTACGTTATATGCCTCCAAGTGCAGAGTATACATGCTGTGTGAACATTTATTATCAGATACTGCAACATTTAATATTTCATCAGGTACATTTTCAAGTGACTGAATGATAATTTATTTTAAAATTTAATCCTAAAGTACGGTACTGTAGTTGTCAAACTAACGTTCCATCGAATTCTTGTTGCGGTATCACATTTGGTGTGATCTAATTGCTATCCTAAAGTAGAATAAGTGGGAAATATAGAAGATAAGGTTTACTGCTGAGCAACAATTACCATTCCATGTATTTCGTGGTGAGTGATTTAATGAATTATGTGGAAAAAGGTGACTTGATATTTTTACTGGCAATTATTGAAATACCATGATTATCCCGCTTAAAAAAAGATCATTAATGTAAAAAGTGAATAATAATGGACTCACTGGACAACCTTGGTTCAGACCAACAGATCGGGGAATAGTATCAGTTACGTCATTTGGCAATTTACATGGTGATTTTAAATAAACATTTTCATTATTTCTGTAAAAATAGTTGTCATCAGATTTAAATGGCCGTTTGTTTTTCTTTGTTTGTTTTGTATCAACTTATCAGGGTATGAATTATCTTGGTTGTTCTAATGTATGTGTATCTTCGTCTTCTTTTTCTGTCCTCTGGTCAGATGCCGGACTAATAACCGAAGGCCCTATCGCGGCCACATCAGTCATGATAAGTCATGCTGTAGAGCGGATGGGCCGAGGTACGCCACTTCATTTCGCCAATGAAGAATATAGCCAGATCCGAGGAGGCTGCAGCTTTTCTTGGATGATTGTTGTACATTAGTGATTGATCCGAGGAAGATGCAGCTTTTCTTGGATGATTGTTGTACATTAGTGATTGATCCGAGGAAGATGCAGCTTCTCTTGGATGATTGTTGTACTTTAGTGATTGATCCGAGGAAGATGCAGCTTTTCTCGGATGATTGTTGTACATTAGTGATTGATCCGAGGAAGATGAAGCTTTTCTTGGATGATTGTTGTACATTAGTGATTGATCCGAGGAAGATGCAGCTTTTCTCGGATGATTGTTGTACATTAGTGATTGATCCGAGGAAGATGCAGCTTTTCTCGGATGATTGTTGTACATTAGTGATTGATCCGAGGAATATGCAGCTTTTTTCGGATGATTGTTGTACATTAGTGATTGATCCGAGGAAGATGCAGCTTCTCTTGGATGATTGTTGTACTTTAGTGATTGATCCGAGGAAGATGCAGCTTTTCTCGGATGATTGTTGTACATTAGTGATTGATCCGAGGAGGATGCAGCTTCTCTTGGATGGTTGTTGAACATTAGTGATTACATCCCAGTAAACACAAAATATATTTATAACATTTGTACAATGTTGATCCAACGTCGACGACGTTGGCACCGACGTTGTATACAATTGTTATACAAATGATTTGTGTTTAGTAAGATACCACATGTACTATGCCATACAACACAATTCATTAATGATCCACACAAGTGCTGTTCAAAGCCAATCCTCCCAACAGCTAATCCAGGACCCATTTAGTTCCCCATGTCTGTAGAATCATCTCTACAACATGTCTATAGGCCTATTAACGATCGAATAATTATTTTAGTAATAAAAATACCTATTATTTTGGCTAATTAGGGCATTGTGTATTTTCGTAATTTCTACGAGCAATGGCATGATGTGACTTAAGGTTTACCCCAGACAGACAGACAGACAGACAGAATGTTTTATTCGCCATAAAAATTACAAACATGATGATTAATAAAGAAACAGTGAAAAGGCAGGAGATCTCCATCAAGATTAAAAGAATCGCTGGCATGGAGACCACCTTGTAATGTACATATTCGCTTTACATAAAAAAACATATTACTGGCAAAATCAACAACAATGGCAAAAATCGTTTACATAGAAAACATGTATCAATGAATAGCTGTACTTTAAATTATGTTGTGGATTAATTTAAAAAAACATAAAAATAACACTTATTATAAATGATAACAACTTTTGTAAATATAGTGAAGGCGTTATATTATACTATTTCCTGCTACAGATATAACAGTTTTCCAGATGACAATCGTCGGGGTACATTTTCAACATATGGCTTTTTATATTTAAAAAAATCCGTTATAGCTGTGTGTGTACACTTTTTCAAGAATATTTGGTTGAGTATTTTTTGCAATTCTGGCAATTTCATAATGAAGGCATTTCCTGCGAAATTCGTGCCTGAGTTGAATCTGTCTAACATTATGTCTAAAACGAGTATTATAACTATGAGTTTGTGTTCCGGTAACTTTGTTTAAATGTAGAAAGTAATCTGGAACGTTGTTATTCATAAGTTTATAGTAAAATTTTAGAATATTTACCTCAAACAGATCCTTGAATTTGGGAGAACGTATTTTTTTAAATAGGGGATCGGTGTGTGAATAATATCTCGCCATATGAATTATTCTAATAGCTTTTTTCTGTAATTTAGTGATGCGTTTATGTTCATAACCCCATGCTAGTGTACAATAATTAAGGTGTGATAAAATGAATGAATTATATAAAGTCACCAGTATATTTTGGGGTACAACAAATTTTAGTCTATTCATAACTCCAATAGCTTTTGATATTTTTCCTGCTGTTTTCTCTACATGAGGTTTCCAGTTTAAATTTTTATTTATTAATAGACCTAAAAAATTAAAGGTGTCAACACTGGTTATCTCAGTATTATCTATTTTGAGGACGGTAATCGGTACCCTTTTGGGAGGCTTGTAATATAGCATGAATTTTGACTTATGGATGTTAAGAGAAAGACGATTTGCTTTCAGCCAGATGTTAATTTTATTTATTTCTGAATTTATTTTATTTTCTAAGTCTTTTCTTGTTTTAGCAGAAAAATCTTCTAAATTAGCAGTCAAAGTGGTGTCGTCGGCATAAATCATAGCATGAAGAATAGAGCTGGCCTTATAAATATCGTTGACATACAGTGGACACCCGGAAATCGGAGCACCTATGGGACTGACTGAAAGTGGTCCCATTTTGGAATCGGTCCGATTTGTGAAACCAGCCAATTATGAATAGAGAGATACTAGTCAGTCTGTTTATAGATATGCCTTGTTACGTGTTGATATCGAGGTCGATTAATAAACTAATGTATTGAATATGACGTCATGATATAATAAAAAAAAACAATTAAAAAGGCTGTATTAAATGCATATAAAAATATATATGGAAAACATATTATACATACATTTATTTCTGTAAAAAGTCTGCAAACTGAAAATCGATCAGCCGTGAATAACCATATGACACCCAAAGTCCCTTATTATGACTGTCAATATTGTTTGATATGCTTTAATAAAAAGACAGCGAAATTCGCTAGCTTCAATTTTTTAAATTGATTTCGATGCGACATTTATTTATTTATCATATCTCGAAATTTGCTGGCTTCAAATTGTTTTAAATTTGTTTTGAAGTGACATTTATCTTGAGAGCTGTATTGACAAATATGATATTAATTAGCAGTGTTCAAATTAGATGTCATGCTTCTAATTTTATAAAAACTCGGGAGTCGTACGCGGAGTCATTATGATCAACTTGGGAGTAAAAAGTTATTTCTTTCATTACGTTCCTAGTGTGATAGTATCGTTTGTTTAGGGTGATCAGGCCATGCAGCTGTGAACGGGAAATCGATCAGCCGTGAATAACCCTATGTAACTTACAGTCCATTAACTGGATATAATTTATAATTTCTCGCGTAAAAATACATTAGATAATTATTTTGTTTAATATGCGTAACTAATACAGAAAATCATGACGGAATTGTTATGTCTTGCTTCACTACATGAATTTACATAGCAATCTGTAAGACTTTTGGGATCGCAAAGGTGTAATCACGCTATACAGGTGATAATCCTTCTGTACGCTAGGGCCTGTCATATATGACAAGTCAAGCTGATAATCTGTTTGTTTGTATGGCTTGTATTAGTTGTTTCCTATTAGGCCTATCTGTATTAGACGCACACAGCCCTTACATATCCTGCGTAATTGAATGATTTTTGCACGCCGAATGTTTTTGTCAGCTGGTCAAAAATCAAAAGCGCCTTTGTTTAACCTTGTGGTTCCTATAGACCAGTAGCTCAATTATTGCCACAACAATTACAGTGCTAATATAACTTCCTATAATTTAACAAATTATTAATATAAGGAGTCAACTTAAATTGTGTTGTTTTATCTAAGCAACATATACTTTCACACTAAGCTGTCATCGTAAGTTCGCGCTCTGTAAATTATTTTGAGCTGTATTAACAAAGAAAGACGGCCGTAGGAGCTAAAACACTACACCTTTGATAATCAACCAACCGATGAGGCGATACTCAAGGAAGGGACATGGCTTGATAAGGCGACTGATTTCAATTTTCACTGATGACAATGCCTAAATGTTGCATTAACATGATCTCACCATCGCTAATCCTTTCCGTGATCCAATCTGAACTGAGTGGATCCAGTCAGCGCTGGCCACTTTTGTGGAACCAGCCAGCTCCGGTCATCTTAGTGGATCCAGCCAACGCTGGTCCCTTGCTGGATTCAACCAGATCTGGTCCCTTTATTAGATCCAACCAGGGCTAGTGAACAGCTGGTCACATTAGGGAATTCAGCCGCAGCTTGTCCCTTAATTGATGCATACATAGTTCTGTAAAAGTGTGAATTATATTTTTGCTGGTCCGTTTTTCGCGTCCTTTTATGATTTGGGACTGAAAAAGGGTGGTCCGTGTCCCGAATCGCGGGTCGGTCCGCTTTCTGAATCTGATAATACATTATGTAAATGGGGAGATATTTGGGACTGAAAAAAAGTGGTCCGTATTCCGGGATGGTCCGCTTTGTGAGGCGGTCCGATACCGGGTCTCCACTGTATATAACAAATAGTAATGGGCCCAGAATCGAGCCCTGGGGAACACCTGTTTTTATTTCGCACATTTCAGGTTTTACATTATCCAATTGTACATACTGCTTTCTGTTGCTTAAGTAATTTTTTAACAATTTCACGGCACAACCTTTAATACCGTAATGTTTTAGTTTTTAGGTGAGAATAGTGTGGACGACAGTATCAAAGGCTTTGGAAAGGTCTAAAAATATGGAAAATGGTACTTTACCGTTATCAAGATTATTGGAAATGTGGTCTATCAGCTCAAGGGCTGCATATTCAGTCGAGTGATTTTCACGGAAGCCATATTGACTTTTATAAAGTAAGTTGTGCTCCTCTAGATATTGTTTTAATTGGATAAGGATTACTTTTTCAAATATTTTCGATAAACTGGAAAGAAGAGATATTGGGCGATAATTTTCAGCTAATAAGGAATCACCTTTTTTATATATAGGAATTACTTTGGCAATTTTGAGTCTATCTTGAAATATTCCGGTGCTTAATGTCTGATTAACAATGTTGGTTAATGAAATTAAATCATGTTTAACAAGTTTTAAAAGTTTGGTGTTAATACTATCAGGTCCACTACTATTCTTAGTCGATATATAATTGATAATTTTATCAATGGCAGATTTAAAAACTAAAGAAAACTCAAAGCGAGAATTGGTTGAATTGTCCAAAAAATCTGAGTACGACACATAGGTGTTGTAATTAGCAGTAATTTGTTGAGACAATATATGACCTATGTTTGCGAAATAATTGTTGAAATGGTCTGCTAATTTTTTTATCTTTAATTAAATCTCCATTTATATTTGGACTATCAGGCGAAGCACTAGTATTATTTTTCCTATTTAATATATCCTTGATAGTTCCCCAAGTTGTCCTAATATTAAACTTATATTGATTAAAAACGTTATTATAGTACACTTTCTTCGCTGACGAAATGCTCTACGCGACACTATTTAGAAGATCGATAAAACTTATCTCTACAAGTTAGGGACTTAATTATACCTATCGTTATCCAAGGACTCTTTTTGTGTTTCCTTTTTATCAAATTTGACTTGTTTTATTGGGATGTGTAGAGCTTTAGCTTTTAAAAGAACTTGATCGAGATTATTATAGCTAATGTTAGGGTCCGACATGAGGGCGGGTTGCACTAGATCAGATAAGTTAGCTTTATTGATTTCTTCTTTAAATTTAGCTAGAGCTGTGGGAGAATAGTCTGCTGAGTAAATAGTGTTTCTCGTTATGCTAGGCATTAGGAAGCGAAATAAAACAAGGGAAATGGTCCGACAGCCCACTGGCAAGTATGGATGCAGAGCTCTGACAGGTTGTGGTAGAAAGTGCACAAAAAATGTTATCAATGATCTTCTCATTGCAGAGAGTCTAGTGGAAAGTGTTATTTGTGTATAGAAACTATGAGATATGAGCAAATCAAAAAACTCCCCGACGATACGTTTACGGTTAATTTGCAATAAATCTATATTGTAATCTCCTGCAAGAATAATTTCACTATTTCGTTTGTCTAAGTGTGACAGTATAGGAGTAAATTCATTAATAAAACTTTGATAACCATTATTTGTGTTTCTGGGTGGTCTATATACATTACCAATTATTACAGATTTCTTTAAGCCCTTCCCACTTAGTTATATACATAATCCTTCCCACACAGTACTATTATTGTATAAAGGTGAAAAACTGTATTTATAATTGTCATTCAGATATATAGCTAAACCACTGTAGGAGCTGCATACACTACCTAAAGTAATCAATGAATATCCCTCTATTTGTAACTGTGACAGGTCGGACTCGTCATTTAACCACGACTCTTGGATTAATATAGCTGCTATGTTTCGGGTGTCATCATTCAATTGGTCACGTAAAATAAAATTATCCCAAAATGACAATATAAACTTTTCGATGGTCTAGAGGCTGAATCTTTTATTATATCCTGGTAAGCACGATATAATGTTCGTGAGAAAAAAAACAAGGTTACAACATTATGCTTTATTAGATTACAACCAGACCCAATCGACATGTGCTTATGTTCACGTTTACAATGACTGACAACAGTGACGCGCGCACGTGAGTGCTGGTTTGTTTGTATTCCTCGCTGTAACCCTCTGAATATTTTTAAAGTAATTAACTGATTTGCATGCAGCTTTTACCAGAGGTATGTCTCGGGCCAAAGAACAATCAATTAGATTTTGGGGATGATACGGATTACGATCCGGATCTAGGATCCCAATTTACTAAACACATTAACTTTCTATGAATTCGTTATAAAATTGAGGATCTCCAGTGAAATGGTCTCCTGATCAGATCCGGATCTCACGAATTTGCATGATTTTACCAGAGGTATCACCAAAGACTTATACATTACATTGTGGGGATGGTTAGGATTACGATCTCGATCCGGATTGCGATAACTAATTTTGGCAGAGGTTTGTAGT
>CAXHKU010000763.1:0-84000 GCA_964017125.1 Flabesymbios commensalis | reverse complement strand
TGTAATTTCATAATTACATTTTGATTCATCTTCTGTCACTGCAGCTGCTACGTCAGCATTGTGGTTGTTGCTGCTACTTCCACTCCCGCCGATGTCGCCGCTGCTACTATAGATACAGCCCAGCAAACATGAGACGTTGGACCAACGTTGGTTTAATGTTGGGCCAACATCGTAGAAGGTGGGCCAACAGTAAACCAACGTTGGCCCAACGTCTCATGTTTGCTGGGAGCTGACTTTGATGCCTCTCATGTAGCTGCTGTTGTAGCTGCTGTTGTAGCTGCTGTAGCTGTTGTAGCTACTGTTGCCGTAGCTGTTGTAGCTGTTGTTGTAGCTGTTGTAGCTGTTGTTGTAGCTGCTGCTGTAGCTGTTGTTGTAGCTGTTTTTGTAGCTGTTGTAGCTTTTGTTGTAGCTGCTGTTGTAGCTGTTGTTGTGGCTGTTGTTGTAGCTGTTGTAGCTGTTGTTGTGGCTGTTGTTGTAGCTGTTGTAGCTGTCGTTGTAGCTGTTGTTGTAGCTGCTGTTGTAGTTGTTGCCGTAACTGCTGTTGTAGCTGCTGTAGCTACTGTTGTAGTTGCCGTTGTAGCTGATGCTGTGGCTGTTGTTGTAGCTGTTGTAGCAGTTTTTGCAACAGATGCTGTAGCTGTTGTTGTAGCTGTTTTTGTAGCTGTTGTTGTAGCTGTTGTTGCCGCTGTGGCTGTTGTTGTAGCTTTTCTTGTAGCTGTTGTTGTAGCTGTTGTAGCTGTTGTTGTAGCTGTTGTTGTAGCTGTTATTGTAGCTGTTGTAGCTGTTGTTGTAGCTGCTGTTGTTGCTGCTGTTGTAGCTGTTGTTGTAGCTGTTGTTGTAGCTGATGTTGTAGCTGTTGTTGTAGGTGCTGTTGTAGCTGATGTTGTAGCTGTTGTTGCTGCTGTTGTAGCTGTTGTTGTAGCTGTTGTTGTAGCTGCTGATGTAGCTGTTGTTGGAGCTGTTGCTGTAGCTGTTGTTGTAGCAGTTGCTGTAGCTGTTGTTGTAGCTGATGTTGTAGCTGTAATTGTTGCTGCTGTTGTTGCTGCTGTTGTAGCTGTTGTTGTAGCTGTTGTTGTAGCTGTTGTTGTAGCTGTTTGTGTAGCTGTTGTTATAGCTGTTGTTGCTGTTGTTGTAGCTGTTGTTGTGGCTGTTGTTGTAGCAGCTGTTGTAGCTGATGTTGTAGCTGTTGTTGTAGTTGTTGTTGCTGCTGTTGTTGGAGCTGTTGTTGTTGCTGCTGCTGTAGCTATTGCAGCTGTTGTTGTAGCAGCTGTTGTAGCTGTTGTTGTAGCTGCTGTTGTTGCTGCTGTTGTAGCTGTTGTTGTAGCTGTTGTTGTTGCTGCTGCTGTAGCTGTTGTTGGAGCTGCTGTTGTAGCTGTTGTTGTAGCTGTTGTAGCTGTTATTGTAGCTGTTGGTGTATCTGTTGTTGTAGCTGTTGTTGTAGCTGTTGTTGTAGCTGTTGTTGTAGCTGTTGTTGTGGCAGCTGTTGTAGCTGCTGTTGTAGCTGTTGTTGTAGCTGTTGTTGTAGCTGCTGTTGTAGCTGTTGTTGTAGCTGTTGGTGTATCTGTTGTTGTAGCTGTTGTTGTAGCTGTTGTTGTAGCTGTTGTTGTAGCTGTTGTTGTAGCTGTTGTTGTGGCAGCTGTTGTAGCTGCTGTTGTAGCTGTTGTTGTAGCTGTTGTTGTAGCTGCTGTTGTAGCTGTTGTTGTAGCTGTTGGTGTATCTGTTGTTGTAACTGTTGTTGGAGCTGTTGCTGTAGCTGTTGTTGTAGCTGTTGTTGTAGCTGTTGTTGTAGCTGCTGTTGTAGCTGTTGTTGTAGCTGCTGCTGTCTCTGTTGTTGTAGCTGTTGTTGTTGCTGCTGTTGTAGCTGTTGTTATAGCTGTTGTTGTAGTAGATATTGTAGCTGTTATTGTAGCTGTTGTAGCTGATGTTGTAGCTGATGTTGTAGCTGATGTTGTAGCTGTTGTTGCTGTTGTTGTAGCTGTTGTTGTAGCTGATGTTGTAGCTGATGTTGTAGCTGCTGTTGTAGCTGATGTTGTGGCTGATGTTGTAGCTGATGTTGTAGCTGCTGTTGTAGCTGTTGTTGTATCTGTTGTTGGAGCTGTTGTTGTAGCTGTTGTTGTAGCTGATGTTGTAGCTGTTTTTGTGGCTGTTTTTGTAGCTGTTGTTGTAGCTGCTGTTGTAGCTGCTGTTGTAGCTGTAGTTGTAGCTGCTGTTGTAGCTGTTGTTGCCGCTGTGGCTGTTGTTGTAGCTGTTTTCGTAGCTGTTTTTTTGTAGCTGTTGTTGTAGCTGCTGTTGTAGCTGCTGTTGTAGCTGCTGTTGTAGCTGCTGTTGTAGCTGATGTTGTAGCTGTTGTTGTAGCTGTTGTTACCGCTGTGGCTGTTGTTGTAGCTGTTTTTGTAGCTGTTTTTGTAGCTGTTGTTGTAGCTGCTGTTGTAGCTGCTGTTGTAGCTGTTGTTGTAGCTGTTGTAGCTGTTGTTGTAGCTGTTGTTGTAGCTGTTGTAGCTGCTGTTGTAGCTGTTGCTGTAGCTGTTGTTGTAGCTGCTGTTGTAACTGATGTTGTGGCTGTTGTTGTAACTGTTGTAGCAGTTTTTGTAACTGATGTTGTAGCTGTTGTTGTAGCTGTTGTTGTAGCTGTTGTTGTAGCTGCTATTGTAGCTGTTGTTGCCGCTGTGGCTGTTGTTGTAGCTTTTGTTGTAGCTCTTGTTGTAGCTGTTGTAGCTGCTGTTGTAACTAACGTGTAGCTGATGTTGTAGCTGCTGTAGCTGTTCTAGTAGCTGCTGTTGTAGCTGCTGTTGTAGCTGCTGTTGTAGCTGTTGTTGTAGCTGTTGTAGCTGCTGTTGTGGCTGATGTTGTAGCTGTTGTTTTAGCTGTTGTTGGAGCTGTTGTTGTAGCTGCTTTTGTAGCTGTTGTTGTAGCTGTTGTTATAGCTGTTGTTGTTGCTGCTTTTGTAGCTGTTGTTGTAGCTGTTGTTGTAGCTGCTGTTGTAGCTGTTGTTGTAGCTGTTGTAGCTGCTGCTGTAGCTGTTGTTGTAGCTGTTGTTGTAGCTGCTTTTGTAGCTGCTGTTGTAGCTGTTGTTGTAGCTGTTGTAGCTGTTGTTGTAGCTGTTGTAGCTGCTGCTGTAGCTGATGTTGTAGCTGTTGTTGTAGCTGCTGTTGTAGCTGTTGTTGTAGCTGCTGTTGTAGCTGTTGTTGTAGCTGTTGTTGTAGCTGCTGTTGTAGCTGTTGTTGTAGCTGTTGTTGCTGCTGCTGTTGTAGCTGCTGCTGTAACTGTTGTTGTAGCTGTTGTTGTAGCTGATTTTATAGCTGTTGTTGTAGCTGTTGTTGTAGCTGCTGCTGTAGCTGTTGTTGTAGCTGTTGTTGTTGCTGCTGTTGTAGCTTTTGCTGTAGCTGTTGTTGTAGCTGTTGTAGCTGTTGTTGTAACTGTTGTTGTAGCTGCTGTTGTAGCTGTAGTTGTAGCTGCAGTTGTAGCTGTTGTTACCGCTGTGGCAGTTGCTGTAATTGTTGTTGTAGCTGTTGTTGTAGCTGTTGCTGTAGCTGTTGTTGTAGCTGTTGTTGTTGCAGTTGTTGTAGCTGTTGTTGTTGCTGCTGCTGTAGCTGTTGTTGTAGCTGTTGTTGTAGCTGTTGTTCTAGCTGTTGTTCTAGCTGTTGTAGCTGTTGTTGTAGCTGTTGTTGTAGCTGTTGGTGTAGCTGTTATTGGAGCTGTTGTTGTTGCTGCTGCTGTAGCTGTTGTTGTAGCTGTTGTTGTAGCTGTTGTTGTAGCTGTTGTAGCTGTTGTTGTAGCTGTTGTTGTAGCTGTTGTTGTAGCTGTTATTGGAGCTGTTGCTGTAGCTGTTGTTGTAGCTGTTGTTGTAGCAGTTGTTGTAGCTGTTGTTGTTGCTGCTACTATAAAATATAGCTGACTTTGATGCCGCTCTTGTATTTGCTGTTGCAGCTTCCATTGCTTCCGTCCCTGTTGTAGCTGTTGTTGTAGCTGTTGCTGTAGCTGTTGTTGTGGCTGTTATTGTAGCTGTTGTTGTAGCTGTTGTAGCTGTTGTTGTAGCTGTTGTTGTAGCTGTTGTTGTAGCTGCTGTTGTAGCTGTTGTTGTAGCTGTTGTTGTAGCTGATGTTGTAGCTGCTGTTGTAGCTGTTGTTGTTGCTGCTGTTGTAGCTGCTGTTGTAGCTGTTGTTGTAGCTGTTTTAGCTGTCGTTGTAGCTGTTGTTGTAGCTGCTGTTGTAGTTGTTGCCGTAACTGCTGTTGTAGCTGCTGTAGCTACTGTTGTAGTTGCCGTTGTAGCTGATGCTGTGGCTGTTGTTGTAGCTGTTGTAGCAGTTTTTGCAACAGATGCTGTAGCTGTTGTTGTAGCTGTTTTTGTAGCTGTTGTTGTAGCTGTTGTTGCCGCTGTGGCTGTTGTTGTAGCTTTTCTTGTAGCTGTTGTTGCTGCTGTTAGAGCTGTTGTTGTAGCTGTTGGTGTAGCTGTTATTGGAGCTGTTGTTGTTGCTGCTGCTGTAGCTGTTGTTGTAGCTGTTGTAGCTGTTGTTGTAGCTGTTGTTGTAGCTGTTGTTGTAGCTGATGTTGTAGCTGTTGTTGTAGGTGCTGTTGTAGCTGATGTTGTAGCTGTTGTTGCTGCTGTTGTAGCTGTTGTTGTAGCTGTTGTTGTAGCTGCTGATGTAGCTGTTGTTGGAGCTGTTGCTGTAGCTGTTGTTGTAGCAGTTGCTGTAGCTGTTGTTGTAGCTGATGTTGTAGCTGTAATTGTTGCTGCTGTTGTTGCTGCTGTTGTAGCTGTTGTTGTAGCTGTTGTTG
This sequence comes from Flabesymbios commensalis, assembly GCA_964017125.1. Taxonomy (NCBI): domain Eukaryota; kingdom Metazoa; phylum Annelida; class Polychaeta; order Terebellida; family Flabelligeridae; genus Flabesymbios; species Flabesymbios commensalis. Next base: position 79,224 of record CAXHKU010000763.1, on the reverse strand, counting down.
TAGCTGTTGTTGTAGCTGTTTGTGTAGCTGTTGTTATAGCTGTGGCTGTTGTTGTAGCTTTTCTTGTAGCTGTTGTTGCTGCTGTTAGAGCTGTTGTTGTAGCTGTTGGTGTAGCTGTTATTGGAGCTGTTGTTGTTGCTGCTGCTGTAGCTGTTGTTGTAGCTGTTGTAGCTGTTGTTGTAGCTGTTGTTGTAGTTGTTGTTGCTGCTGTTGTTGGAGCTGTTGTTGTTGCTGCTGCTGTAGCTATTGCAGCTGTTGTTGTAGCAGCTGTTGTAGCTGTTGTTGTAGCTGCTGTTGTTGCTGCTGTTGTAGCTGTTGTTGTAGCTGTTGTTGTTGCTGCTGCTGTAGCTGTTGTTGGAGCTGCTGTTGTAGCTGTTGTTGTAGCTGTTGTAGCTGTTATTGTAGCTGTTGGTGTATCTGTTGTTGTAGCTGTTGTTGTAGCTGTTGTTGTAGCTGTTGTTGTAGCTGTTGTTGTGGCAGCTGTTGTAGCTGCTGTTGTAGCTGTTGTTGTAGCTGTTGTTGTAGCTGCTGTTGTAGCTGTTGTTGTAGCTGTTGGTGTATCTGTTGTTGTAGCTGTTGTTGTAGCTGTTGTTGTAGCTGTTGTTGTAGCTGTTGTTGTAGCTGTTGTTGTGGCAGCTGTTGTAGCTGCTGTTGTAGCTGTTGTTGTAGCTGTTGTTGTAGCTGCTGTTGTAGCTGTTGTTGTAGCTGTTGGTGTATCTGTTGTTGTAACTGTTGTTGGAGCTGTTGCTGTAGCTGTTGTTGTAGCTGTTGTTGTAGCTGTTGTTGTAGCTGCTGTTGTAGCTGTTGTTGTAGCTGCTGCTGTCTCTGTTGTTGTAGCTGTTGTTGTTGCTGCTGTTGTAGCTGTTGTTATAGCTGTTGTTGTAGTAGATATTGTAGCTGTTATTGTAGCTGTTGTAGCTGATGTTGTAGCTGATGTTGTAGCTGATGTTGTAGCTGTTGTTGCTGTTGTTGTAGCTGTTGTTGTAGCTGATGTTGTAGCTGATGTTGTAGCTGCTGTTGTAGCTGATGTTGTAGCTGATGTTGTAGCTGATGTTGTAGCTGCTGTTGTAGCTGTTGTTGTATCTGTTGTTGGAGCTGTTGTTGTAGCTGTTGTTGTAGCTGATGTTGTAGCTGTTTTTGTGGCTGTTTTTGTAGCTGTCGTTGTAGCTGCTGTTGTAGCTGCTGTTGTAGCTGTAGTTGTAGCTGCTGTTGTAGCTGTTGTTGCCGCTGTGGCTGTTGTTGTAGCTGTTTTCGTAGCTGTTTTTTTGTAGCTGTTGTTGTAGCTGCTGTTGTAGCTGCTGTTGTAGCTGCTGTTGTAGCTGCTGTTGTAGCTGATGTTGTAGCTGTTGTTGTAGCTGTTGTTACCGCTGTGGCTGTTGTTGTAGCTGTTTTTGTAGCTGTTTTTGTAGCTGCTGTTGTAGCTGTTGTTGTAGCTGTTGTAGCTGTTGTTGTAGCTGTTGTTGTAGCTGTTGTAGCTGCTGTTGTAGCTGTTGCTGTAGCTGTTGTTGTAGCTGCTGTTGTAACTGATGTTGTGGCTGTTGTTGTAACTGTTGTAGCAGTTTTTGTAACTGATGTTGTAGCTGTTGTTGTAGCTGTTGTTGTAGCTGTTGTTGTAGCTGCTATTGTAGCTGTTGTTGCCGTTGTGGCTGTTGTTGTAGCTTTTGTTGTAGCTCTTGTTGTAGCTGTTGTAGCTGCTGTTGTAACTAACGTGTAGCTGATGTTGTAGCTGCTGTAGCTGTTGTAGTAGCTGCTGTTGTAGCTGCTGTTGTAGCTGCTGTTGTAGCTGTTGTTGTAGCTGTTGTAGCTGCTGTTGTGGCTGATGTTGTAGCTGTTGTTTTAGCTGTTGTTGGAGCTGTTGTTGTAGCTGCTTTTGTAGCTGTTGTTGTAGCTGTTGTTATAGCTGTTGTTGTTGCTGCTTTTGTAGCTGTTGTTGTAGCTGTTGTTGTAGCTGCTGTTGTAGCTGTTGTTGTAGCTGTTGTAGCTGCTGCTGTAGCTGTTGTTGTAGCTGTTGTTGTAGCTGCTTTTGTAGCTGCTGTTGTAGCTGTTGTTGTAGCTGTTGTAGCTGTTGTTGTAGCTGTTGTAGCTGCTGCTGTAGCTGATGTTGTAGCTGTTGTTGTAGCTGCTGTTGTAGCTGTTGTTGTAGCTGCTGTTGTAGCTGTTGTTGTAGCTGTTGTTGTAGCTGCTGTTGTAGCTGTTGTTGTAGCTGTTGTTGCTGCTGCTGTTGTAGCTGCTGCTGTAACTGTTGTTGTAGCTGTTGTTGTAGCTGATATTATAGCTGTTGTTGTAGCTGTTGTTGTAGCTGCTGCTGTAGCTGTTGTTGTAGCTGTTGTTGTTGCTGCTGTTGTAGCTTTTGCTGTAGCTGTTGTTGTAGCTGTTGTAGCTGTTGTTGTAACTGTTGTTGTAGCTGCTGTTGTAGCTGTAGTTGTAGCTGCAGTTGTAGCTGTTGTTACCGCTGTGGCAGTTGCTGTAATTGTTGTTGTAGCTGTTGTTGTAGCTGTTGCTGTAGCTGTTGTTGTAGCTGTTGTTGTTGCAGTTGTTGTAGCTGTTGTTGTTGCTGCTGCTGTAGCTGTTGTTGTAGCTGTTGTTGTAGCTGTTGTTCTAGCTGTTGTTCTAGCTGTTGTAGCTGTTGTTGTAGCTGTTGTTGTAGCTGTTGGTGTAGCTGTTATTGGAGCTGTTGTTGTTGCTGCTGCTGTAGCTGTTGTTGTAGCTGTTGTTGTAGCTGTTGTTGTAGCTGTTGTAGCTGTTGTTGTAGCTGTTGTTGTAGCTGTTGTTGTAGCTGTTATTGGAGCTGTTGCTGTAGCTGTTGTTGTAGCTGTTGTTGTAGCAGTTGTTGTAGCTGTTGTTGTTGCTGCTACTATAAAATATAGCTGACTTTGATGCCGCTCTTGTATTTGCTGTTGCAGCTTCCATTGCTTCCGTCCCTGTTGTAGCTGTTGTTGTAGCTGTTGCTGTAGCTGTTGTTGTGGCTGTTATTGTAGCTGTTGTTGTAGCTGTTGTAGCTGTTGTTGTAGCTGTTGTTGTAGCTGTTGTTGTAGCTGCTGTTGTAGCTGTTGTTGTAGCTGTTGTTGTAGCTGATGTTGTAGCTGCTGTTGTAGCTGTTGTTGTTGCTGCTGTTGTAGCTGCTGTTGTAGCTGTTGTTGTAGCTGTTTTAGCTGTCGTTGTAGCTGTTGTTGTAGCTGCTGTTGTAGTTGTTGCCGTAACTGCTGTTGTAGCTGCTGTAGCTACTGTTGTAGTTGCCGTTGTAGCTGATGCTGTGGCTGTTGTTGTAGCTGTTGTAGCAGTTTTTGCAACAGATGCTGTAGCTGTTGTTGTAGCTGTTTTTGTAGCTGTTGTTGTAGCTGTTGTTGCCGCTGTGGCTGTTGTTGTAGCTTTTCTTGTAGCTGTTGTTGTAGCTGTTGTAGCTGTTGTTGTAGCTGTTCTAGCTGTTGTAGCTGTTGTTGTAGCTGTTGTTGTAGCTGTTGGTGTAGCTGTTATTGGAGCTGTTGTTGTTGCTGCTGCTGTAGCTGTTGTTGTAGCTGTTGTAGCTGTTGTTGTAGCTGTTGTTGTAGCTGTTGTTGTAGCTGTTATTGGAGCTGTTGCTGTAGCTGTTGTTGTAGCTGTTGTTGTAGCAGTTGTTGTAGCTGTTGTTGTTGCTGCTACTATAAAATATAGCTGACTTTGATGCCGCTCTTGTATTTGCTGTTGCAGCTTCCATTGCTTCCGTCCCTGTTGTAGCTGTTGTTGTAGCTGCTGCTGTCTCTGTTGTTGTAGCTGTTGTTGTTGCTGCTGTTGTAGCTGTTGTTATAGCTGTTGTTGTAGTAGATATTGTAGCTGTTATTGTAGCTGTTGTAGCTGATGTTGTAGCTGATGTTGTAGCTGATGTTGTAGCTGTTGTTGCTGTTGTTGTAGCTGTTGTTGTAGCTGATGTTGTAGCTGATGTTGTAGCTGCTGTTGTAGCTGATGTTGTAGCTGATGTTGTAGCTGATGTTGTAGCTGCTGTTGTAGCTGTTGTTGTATCTGTTGTTGGAGCTGTTGTTGTAGCTGTTGTTGTAGCTGATGTTGTAGCTGTTTTTGTGGCTGTTTTTGTAGCTGTCGTTGTAGCTGCTGTTGTAGCTGCTGTTGTAGCTGTAGTTGTAGCTGCTGTTGTAGCTGTTGTTGCCGCTGTGGCTGTTGTTGTAGCTGTTTTCGTAGCTGTTTTTTTGTAGCTGTTGTTGTAGCTGCTGTTGTAGCTGCTGTTGTAGCTGCTGTTGTAGCTGCTGTTGTAGCTGATGTTGTAGCTGTTGTTGTAGCTGTTGTTACCGCTGTGGCTGTTGTTGTAGCTGTTTTTGTAGCTGTTTTTGTAGCTGCTGTTGTAGCTGTTGTTGTAGCTGTTGTAGCTGTTGTTGTAGCTGTTGTTGTAGCTGTTGTAGCTGCTGTTGTAGCTGTTGCTGTAGCTGTTGTTGTAGCTGCTGTTGTAAATGATGTTGTGGCTGTTGTTGTAACTGTTGTAGCAGTTTTTGTAACTGATGTTGTAGCTGTTGTTGTAGCTGTTGTTGTAGCTGTTGTTGTAGCTGCTATTGTAGCTGTTGTTGCCGTTGTGGCTGTTGTTGTAGCTTTTGTTGTAGCTCTTGTTGTAGCTGTTGTAGCTGCTGTTGTAACTAACGTGTAGCTGATGTTGTAGCTGCTGTAGCTGTTGTAGTAGCTGCTGTTGTAGCTGCTGTTGTAGCTGCTGTTGTAGCTGTTGTTGTAGCTGTTGTAGCTGCTGTTGTGGCTGATGTTGTAGCTGTTGTTTTAGCTGTTGTTGGAGCTGTTGTTGTAGCTGCTTTTGTAGCTGTTGTTGTAGCTGTTGTTATAGCTGTTGTTGTTGCTGCTTTTGTAGCTGTTGTTGTAGCTGTTGTTGTAGCTGCTGTTGTAGCTGTTGTTGTAGCTGTTGTAGCTGCTGCTGTAGCTGTTGTTGTAGCTGTTGTTGTAGCTGCTTTTGTAGCTGCTGTTGTAGCTGTTGTTGTAGCTGTTGTAGCTGTTGTTGTAGCTGTTGTAGCTGCTGCTGTAGCTGATGTTGTAGCTGTTGTTGTAGCTGCTGTTGTAGCTGTTGTTGTAGCTGCTGTTGTAGCTGTTGTTGTAGCTGTTGTTGTAGCTGCTGTTGTAGCTGTTGTTGTAGCTGTTGTTGCTGCTGCTGTTGTAGCTGCTGCTGTAACTGTTGTTGTAGCTGTTGTTGTAGCTGATATTATAGCTGTTGTTGTAGCTGTTGTTGTAGCTGCTGCTGTAGCTGTTGTTGTAGCTGTTGTTGTTGCTGCTGTTGTAGCTTTTGCTGTAGCTGTTGTTGTAGCTGTTGTAGCTGTTGTTGTAACTGTTGTTGTAGCTGCTGTTGTAGCTGTAGTTGTAGCTGCAGTTGTAGCTGTTGTTACCGCTGTGGCAGTTGCTGTAATTGTTGTTGTAGCTGTTGTTGTAGCTGTTGCTGTAGCTGTTGTTGTAGCTGTTGTTGTTGCAGTTGTTGTAGCTGTTGTTGTTGCTGCTGCTGTAGCTGTTGTTGTAGCTGTTGTTGTAGCTGTTGTTCTAGCTGTTGTTCTAGCTGTTGTAGCTGTTGTTGTAGCTGTTGTTGTAGCTGTTGGTGTAGCTGTTATTGGAGCTGTTGTTGTTGCTGCTGCTGTAGCTGTTGTTGTAGCTGTTGTTGTAGCTGTTGTTGTAGCTGTTGTAGCTGTTGTTGTAGCTGTTGTTGTAGCTGTTGTTGTAGCTGTTATTGGAGCTGTTGCTGTAGCTGTTGTTGTAGCTGTTGTTGTAGCAGTTGTTGTAGCTGTTGTTGTTGCTGCTACTATAAAATATAGCTGACTTTGATGCCGCTCTTGTATTTGCTGTTGCAGCTTCCATTGCTTCCGTCCCTGTTGTAGCTGTTGTTGTAGCTGTTGCTGTAGCTGTTGTTGTGGCTGTTATTGTAGCTGTTGTTGTAGCTGTTGTAGCTGTTGTTGTAGCTGTTGTTGTAGCTGTTGTTGTAGCTGCTGTTGTAGCTGTTGTTGTAGCTGTTGTTGTAGCTGATGTTGTAGCTGCTGTTGTAGCTGTTGTTGTTGCTGCTGTTGTAGCTGCTGTTGTAGCTGTTGTTGTAGCTGTTTTAGCTGTCGTTGTAGCTGTTGTTGTAGCTGCTGTTGTAGTTGTTGCCGTAACTGCTGTTGTAGCTGCTGTAGCTACTGTTGTAGTTGCCGTTGTAGCTGATGCTGTGGCTGTTGTTGTAGCTGTTGTAGCAGTTTTTGCAACAGATGCTGTAGCTGTTGTTGTAGCTGTTTTTGTAGCTGTTGTTGTAGCTGTTGTTGCCGCTGTGGCTGTTGTTGTAGCTTTTCTTGTAGCTGTTGTTGTAGCTGTTGTAGCTGTTGTTGTAGCTGTTCTAGCTGTTGTAGCTGTTGTTGTAGCTGTTGTTGTAGCTGTTGGTGTAGCTGTTATTGGAGCTGTTGTTGTTGCTGCTGCTGTAGCTGTTGTTGTAGCTGTTGTAGCTGTTGTTGTAGCTGTTGTTGTAGCTGTTGTTGTAGCTGTTATTGGAGCTGTTGCTGTAGCTGTTGTTGTAGCTGTTGTTGTAGCAGTTGTTGTAGCTGTTGTTGTTGCTGCTACTATAAAATATAGCTGACTTTGATGCCGCTCTTGTATTTGCTGTTGCAGCTTCCATTGCTTCCGTCCCTGTTGTAGCTGTTGTTGTAGCTGTTGCTGTAGCTGTTGTTGTGGCTGTTATTGTAGCTGTTGTTGTAGCTGTTGTAGCTGTTGTTGTAGCTGTTGTTGTAGCTGTTGTTGTAGCTGCTGTTGTAGCTGTTGTTGTAGCTGTTGTTGTAGCTGATGTTGTAGCTGCTGTTGTAGCTGTTGTTGTTGCTGCTGTTGTAGCTGCTGTTGTAGCTGTTGTTGTAGCTGTTTTAGCTGTCGTTGTAGCTGTTGTTGTAGCTGCTGTTGTAGTTGTTGCCGTAACTGCTGTTGTAGCTGCTGTAGCTACTGTTGTAGTTGCCGTTGTAGCTGATGCTGTGGCTGTTGTTGTAGCTGTTGTAGCAGTTTTTGCAACAGATGCTGTAGCTGTTGTTGTAGCTGTTTTTGTAGCTGTTGTTGTAGCTGTTGTTGCCGCTGTGGCTGTTGTTGTAGCTTTTCTTGTAGCTGTTGTTGTAGCTGTTGTAGCTGTTGTTGTAGCTGTTGTTGTAGCTGTTATTGTAGCTGATGTTGTAGCTGTTGTTGTAGGTGCTGTTGTAGCTGATGTTGTAGCTGTTGTTGCTGCTGTTGTAGCTGTTGTTGTAGCTGTTGTTGTAGCTGCTGATGTAGCTGTTGTTGGAGCTGTTGCTGTAGCTGTTGTTGTAGCTGTTGCTGTAGCTGTTGTTGTAGCTGATGTTGTAGCTGTAATTGTTGCTGCTGTTGTTGCTGCTGTTGTAGCTGTTGTTGTAGCTGTTGTTGTAGCTGTTGTTGTAGCTGTTTGTGTAGCTGTTGTTATAGCTGTTGTTGCTGTTGTTGTAGCTGTTGTTGTGGCTGTTGTTGTAGCAGCTGTTGTAGCTGATGTTGTAGCTGTTGTTGTAGTTGTTGTTGCTGCTGTTGTTGGAGCTGTTGTTGTTGCTGCTGCTGTAGCTATTGTAGCTGTTGTTGTAGCAGCTGTTGTAGCTGTTGTTGTAGCTGCTGTTGTTGCTGCTGTTGTAGCTGTTGTTGTAGCTGTTGTTGTTGCTGCTGCTGTAGCTGTTGTTGGAGCTGCTGTTGTAGCTGTTGTTGTAGCTGTTGTAGCTGTTATTGTAGCTGTTGGTGTATCTGTTGTTGTAGCTGTTGTTGTAGCTGTTGTTGTAGCTGTTGTTGTAGCTGTTGTTGTGGCAGCTGTTGTAGCTGCTGTTGTAGCTGTTGTTGTAGCTGTTGTTGTAGCTGCTGTTGTAGCTGTTGTTGTAGCTGTTGGTGTATCTGTTGTTGTAGCTGTTGTTGTAGCTGTTGTTGTAGCTGTTGTTGTAGCTGTTGTTGTAGCTGTTGTTGTGGCAGCTGTTGTAGCTGCTGTTGTAGCTGTTGTTGTAGCTGTTGTTGTAGCTGCTGTTGTAGCTGTTGTTGTAGCTGTTGGTGTATCTGTTGTTGTAGCTGTTGTTGGAGCTGTTGCTGTAGCTGTTGTTGTAGCTGTTGTTGTAGCTGTTGTTGTAGCTGCTGTTGTAGCTGTTGTTGTAGCTGCTGCTGTCTCTGTTGTTGTAGCTGTTGTTGTTGCTGCTGTTGTAGCTGTTGTTATAGCTGTTGTTGTAGTAGATATTGTAGCTGTTATTGTAGCTGTTGTAGCTGATGTTGTAGCTGATGTTGTAGCTGATGTTGTAGCTGTTGTTGCTGTTGTTGTAGCTGTTGTTGTAGCTGATGTTGTAGCTGATGTTGTAGCTGCTGTTGTAGCTGATGTTGTAGCTGATGTTGTAGCTGATGTTGTAGCTGCTGTTGTAGCTGTTGTTGTATCTGTTGTTGGAGCTGTTGTTGTAGCTGTTGTTGTAGCTGATGTTGTAGCTGTTTTTGTGGCTGTTTTTGTAGCTGTTGTTGTAGCTGCTGTTGTAGCTGCTGTTGTAGCTGTAGTTGTAGCTGCTGTTGTAGCTGTTGTTGCCGCTGTGGCTGTTGTTGTAGCTGTTTTTGTAGCTGTTTTTTTGTAGCTGTTGTTGTAGCTGCTGTTGTAGCTGCTGTTGTAGCTGCTGTTGTAGCTGTAGTTGTAGCTGATGTTGTAGCTGTTGTTGTAGCTGTTGTTGCCGCTGTGGCTGTTGTTGTAGCTGTTTTTGTAGCTGTTTTTGTAGCTGCTGTTGTAGCTGCTGTTGTAGCTGCTGTTGTAGCTGTTGTTGTAGCTGTTGTAGCTGTTGTTGTAGCTGTTGTTGTAGCTGTTGTAGCTGCTGTTGTAGCTGTTGCTGTAGCTGTTGTTGTAGCTGCTGTTGTAGCTGTTGTTGTGGCTGTTGTTGTAACTGTTGTAGCAGTTTTTGTAACTGATGTTGTAGCTGTTGTTGTAGCTGTTGTTGTAGCTGTTGTTGTAGCTGCTATTGTAGCTGTTGTTGCCGCTGTGGCTGTTGTTGTAGCTTTTGTTGTAGCTCTTGTTGTAGCTGTTGTAGCTGCTGTTGTAACTAACGTGTAGCTGATGTTGTAGCTGCTGTAGCTGTTGTAGTAGCTGCTGTTGTAGCTGCTGTTGTAGCTGCTGTTGTAGCTGTTGTTGTAGCTGTTGTAGCTGCTGTTGTGGCTGATGTTGTAGCTGTTAATTTAGCTGTTGTTGGAGCTGTTGTTGTAGCTGCTTTTGTAGCTGTTGTTGTAGCTGTTGTTATAGCTGTTGTTGTTGCTGCTTTTGTAGCTGTTGTTGTAGCTGTTGTTGTAGCTGCTGTTGTAGCTGTTGTTGTAGCTGTTGTAGCTGCTGCTGTAGCTGTTGTTGTAGCTGTTGTTGTAGCTGCTTTTGTAGCTGCTGTTGTAGCTGTTGTTGTAGCTGTTGTAGCTGTTGTTGTAGCTGTTGTAGCTGCTGCTGTAGCTGATGTTGTAGCTGTTGTTGTAGCTGCTGTTGTAGCTGTTGTTGTAGCTGCTGTTGTAGCTATTGTTGTAGCTGTTGTTGTAGCTGCTGTTGTAGCTGTTGTTGTAGCTGTTGTTGCTGCTGCTGTTGTAGCTGCTGCTGTAACTGTTGTTGTAGCTGTTGTTGTAGCTGATATTATAGCTGTTGTTGTAGCTGTTGTTGTAGCTGCTGCTGTAGCTGTTGTTGTAGCTGTTGTTGTTGCTGCTGTTGTAGCTTTTGCTGTAGCTGTTGTTGTAGCTGTTGTAGCTGTTGTTGTAACTGTTGTTGTAGCTGCTGTTGTAGCTGTAATTGTAGCTGCTGTTGTAGCTGTTGTTACCGCTGTGGCAGTTGCTGTAATTGTTGTTGTAGCTGTTGTTGTAGCTGTTGCTGTCTCTGTTGTTGTAGCTGTTGTTGTTGCTGCTGTTGTAGCTGTTGTTATAGCTGTTGTTGTAGTAGATATTGTAGCTGTTATTGTAGCTGTTGTAGCTGTTGCTGTAGCTGTTGTTGTAGCTGATGTTGTAGCTGTAATTGTTGCTGCTGTTGTTGCTGCTGTTGTAGCTGTTGTTGTAGCTGTTGTTGTAGCTGTTGTTGTAGCTGTTTGTGTAGCTGTTGTTATAGCTGTTGTTGCTGTTGTTGTAGCTGTTGTTGTGGCTGTTGTTGTAGCAGCTGTTGTAGCTGATGTTGTAGCTGTTGTTGTAGTTGTTGTTGCTGCTGTTGTTGGAGCTGTTGTTGTTGCTGCTGCTGTAGCTATTGTAGCTGTTGTTGTAGCAGCTGTTGTAGCAGCTGTTGTAGCTGTTGTTGTAGCTGCTGTTGTAGCTGTTGTTGTAGCTGTTGTTGTTGCTGCTGCTGTAGCTGTTGTTGGAGCTGCTGTTGTAGCTGTTGTTGTAGCTGTTGTAGCTGTTATTGTAGCTGTTGGTGTATCTGTTGTTGTAGCTGTTGTTGTAGCTGTTGTTGTAGCTGTTGTTGTAGCTGTTGTTGTGGCAGCTGTTGTAGCTGCTGTTGTAGCTGTTGTTGTAGCTGTTGTTGTAGCTGCTGTTGTAGCTGTTGTTGTAGCTGTTGGTGTATTTGTTGTTGTAGCTGTTGTTGTAGCTGTTGTTGTAGCTGTTGTTGTAGCTGTTGTTGTAGCTGTTGTTGTGGCAGCTGTTGTAGCTGCTGTTGTAGCTGTTGTTGTAGCTGTTGTTGTAGCTGCTGTTGTAGCTGTTGTTGTAGCTGTTGGTGTATCTGTTGTTGTAGCTGTTGTTGGAGCTGTTGCTGTAGCTGTTGTTGTAGCTGTTGTTGTAGCTGTTGTTGTAGCTGCTGTTGTAGCTGTTGTTGTAGCTGCTGCTGTCTCTGTTGTTGTAGCTGTTGTTGTTGCTGCTGTTGTAGCTGTTGTTATAGCTGTTGTTGTAGTAGATATTGTAGCTGTTATTGTAGCTGTTGTAGCTGATGTTGTAGCTGATGTTGTAGCTGATGTTGTAGCTGTTGTTGCTGTTGTTGTAGCTGTTGTTGTAGCTGATGTTGTAGCTGATGTTGTAGCTGCTGTTGTAGCTGATGTTGTAGCTGATGTTGTAGCTGATGTTGTAGCTGCTGTTGTAGCTGTTGTTGTATCTGTTGTTGGAGCTGTTGTTGTAGCTGTTGTTGTAGCTGATGTTGTAGCTGTTTTTGTGGCTGTTTTTGTAGCTGTTGTTGTAGCTGCTGTTGTAGCTGCTGTTGTAGCTGTAGTTGTAGCTGCTGTTGTAGCTGTTGTTGCCGCTGTGGCTGTTGTTGTAGCTGTTTTTGTAGCTGTTTTTTTGTAGCTGTTGTTGTAGCTGCTGTTGTAGCTGCTGTTGTAGCTGCTGCTGTAGCTGATGTTGTAGCTGTTGTTGTAGCTGCTGTTGTAGCTGTTGTTGTAGCTGCTGTTGTAGCTATTGTTGTAGCTGTTGTTGTAGCTGCTGTTGTAGCTGTTGTTGTAGCTGTTGTTGCTGCTGCTGTTGTAGCTGCTGCTGTAACTGTTGTTGTAGCTGTTGTTGTAGCTGATATTATAGCTGTTGTTGTAGCTGTTGTTGTAGCTGCTGCTGTAGCTGTTGTTGTAGCTGTTGTTGTTGCTGCTGTTGTAGCTTTTGCTGTAGCTGTTGTTGTAGCTGTTGTAGCTGTTGTTGTAACTGTTGTTGTAGCTGCTGTTGTAGCTGTAATTGTAGCTGCTGTTGTAGCTGTTGTTACCGCTGTGGCAGTTGCTGTAATTGTTGTTGTAGCTGTTGTTGTAGCTGTTGCTGTCTCTGTTGTTGTAGCTGTTGTTGTTGCTGCTGTTGTAGCTGTTGTTATAGCTGTTGTTGTAGTAGATATTGTAGCTGTTATTGTAGCTGTTGTAGCTGTTGCTGTAGCTGTTGTTGTAGCTGATGTTGTAGCTGTAATTGTTGCTGCTGTTGTTGCTGCTGTTGTAGCTGTTGTTGTAGCTGTTGTTGTAGCTGTTGTTGTAGCTGTTTGTGTAGCTGTTGTTATAGCTGTTGTTGCTGTTGTTGTAGCTGTTGTTGTGGCTGTTGTTGTAGCAGCTGTTGTAGCTGATGTTGTAGCTGTTGTTGTAGTTGTTGTTGCTGCTGTTGTTGGAGCTGTTGTTGTTGCTGCTGCTGTAGCTATTGTAGCTGTTGTTGTAGCAGCTGTTGTAGCAGCTGTTGTAGCTGTTGTTGTAGCTGCTGTTGTAGCTGTTGTTGTAGCTGTTGTTGTTGCTGCTGCTGTAGCTGTTGTTGGAGCTGCTGTTGTAGCTGTTGTTGTAGCTGTTGTAGCTGTTATTGTAGCTGTTGGTGTATCTGTTGTTGTAGCTGTTGTTGTAGCTGTTGTTGTAGCTGTTGTTGTAGCTGTTGTTGTGGCAGCTGTTGTAGCTGCTGTTGTAGCTGTTGTTGTAGCTGTTGTTGTAGCTGCTGTTGTAGCTGTTGTTGTAGCTGTTGGTGTATTTGTTGTTGTAGCTGTTGTTGTAGCTGTTGTTGTAGCTGTTGTTGTAGCTGTTGTTGTAGCTGTTGTTGTGGCAGCTGTTGTAGCTGCTGTTGTAGCTGTTGTTGTAGCTGTTGTTGTAGCTGCTGTTGTAGCTGTTGTTGTAGCTGTTGGTGTATCTGTTGTTGTAGCTGTTGTTGGAGCTGTTGCTGTAGCTGTTGTTGTAGCTGTTGTTGTAGCTGTTGTTGTAGCTGCTGTTGTAGCTGTTGTTGTAGCTGCTGCTGTCTCTGTTGTTGTAGCTGTTGTTGTTGCTGCTGTTGTAGCTGTTGTTATAGCTGTTGTTGTAGTAGATATTGTAGCTGTTATTGTAGCTGTTGTAGCTGATGTTGTAGCTGATGTTGTAGCTGATGTTGTAGCTGTTGTTGCTGTTGTTGTAGCTGTTGTTGTAGCTGATGTTGTAGCTGATGTTGTAGCTGCTGTTGTAGCTGATGTTGTAGCTGATGTTGTAGCTGATGTTGTAGCTGCTGTTGTAGCTGTTGTTGTATCTGTTGTTGGAGCTGTTGTTGTAGCTGTTGTTGTAGCTGATGTTGTAGCTGTTTTTGTGGCTGTTTTTGTAGCTGTTGTTGTAGCTGCTGTTGTAGCTGCTGTTGTAGCTGTAGTTGTAGCTGCTGTTGTAGCTGTTGTTGCCGCTGTGGCTGTTGTTGTAGCTGTTTTTGTAGCTGTTTTTTTGTAGCTGTTGTTGTAGCTGCTGTTGTAGCTGCTGTTGTAGCTGCTGTTGTAGCTGTAGTTGTAGCTGATGTTGTAGCTGTTGTTGTAGCTGTTGTTGCCGCTGTGGCTGTTGTTGTAGCTGTTTTTGTAGCTGTTTTTGTAGCTGTTGTTGTAGCTGCTGTTGTAGCTGTTGTAGCTGTTGTTGTAGCTGTTGTTGTAGCTGTTGTAGCTGCTGTTGTAGCTGTTGCTGTAGCTGTTGTTGTAGCTGCTGTTGTAGCTGATGTTGTGGCTGTTGTTGTAACTGTTGTAGCAGTTTTTGTAACTGATGTTGTAGCTGTTGTTGTAGCTGTTGTTGTAGCTGTTGTTGTAGCTGCTATTGTAGCTGTTGTTGCCGCTGTGGCTGTTGTTGTAGCTTTTGTTGTAGCTCTTGTTGTAGCTGTTGTAGCTGCTGTTGTAACTAACGTGTAGCTGATGTTGTAGCTGCTGTAGCTGTTGTAGTAGCTGCTGTTGTAGCTGCTGTTGTAGCTGCTGTTGTAGCTGTTGTTGTAGCTGTTGTAGCTGCTGCTGTAGCTGTTGTTGTAGCTGTTGTTGTAGCTGCTTTTGTAGCTGCTGTTGTAGCTGTTGTTGTAGCTGTTGTAGCTGTTGTTGTAGCTGTTGTAGCTGCTGCTGTAGCTGATGTTGTAGGTGTTGTTGTAGCTGCTGTTGTAGCTGTTGTTGTAGCTGCTGTTGTAGCTGTTGTTGTAGCTGTTGTTGTAGCTGCTGTTGTAGCTGTTGTTGTAGCTGTTGTTGCTGCTGCTGTTGTAGCTGCTGCTGTAACTGTTGTTGTAGCTGTTGTTGTAGCTGATATTATAGCTGTTGTTGTAGCTGTTGTTGTAGCTGCTGCTGTAGCTGTTGTTGTAGCTGTTGTTGTTGCTGCTGTTGTAGCTTTTGCTGTAGCTGTTGTTGTAGCTGTTGTAGCTGTTGTTGTAACTGTTGTTGTAGCTGCTGTTGTAGCTGTAATTGTAGCTGCTGTTGTAGCTGTTGTTACCGCTGTGGCAGTTGCTGTAATTGTTGTTGTAGCTGTTGTTGTAGCTGTTGCTGTAGCTGTTGTTGTAGCTGTTGTTGTTGCAGTTGTTGTAGCTGTTGTTGTTGCTGCTGCTGTAGCTGTTGTTGTAGCTGTTGTTGTAGCTGTTGTTCTAGCTGTTGTTCTAGCTGTTGTAGCTGTTGTTGCAGCTGTTGTTGTAGCTGTTGGTGTAGCTGTTATTGGAGCTGTTGTTGTTGCTGCTGCTGTAGCTGTTGTTGTGGCAGCTGTTGTAGCTGCTGTTGTAGCTGTTGTTGTAGCTGTTGTAGCTGTTGTTGTAGCTGCTGTTGTAGCTGCTGTTGTAGCTGTAGTTGTAGCTGCTGTTGTAGCTGTTGTTGCCGCTGTGGCTGTTGTTGTAGCTGTTTTTGTAGCTGTTTTTTTGTAGCTGTTGTTGTAGCTGCTGTTGTAGCTGCTGTTGTAGCTGCTGTTGTAGCTGTAGTTGTAGCTGATGTTGTAGCTGTTGTTGTAGCTGTTGTTGCCGCTGTGGCTGTTGTTGTAGCTGTTTTTGTAGCTGTTTTTGTAGCTGCTGTTGTAGCTGCTGTTGTAGCTGCTGTTGTAGCTGTTGTTGTAGCTGTTGTAGCTGTTGTTGTAGCTGTTGTTGTAGCTGTTGTAGCTGCTGTTGTAGCTGTTGCTGTAGCTGTTGTTGTAGCTGCTGTTGTAGCTGTTGTTGTGGCTGTTGTTGTAACTGTTGTAGCAGTTTTTGTAACTGATGTTGTAGCTGTTGTTGTAGCTGTTGTTGTAGCTGTTGTTGTAGCTGCTATTGTAGCTGTTGTTGCCGCTGTGGCTGTTGTTGTAGCTTTTGTTGTAGCTCTTGTTGTAGCTGTTGTAGCTGCTGTTGTAACTAACGTGTAGCTGATGTTGTAGCTGCTGTAGCTGTTGTAGTAGCTGCTGTTGTAGCTGCTGTTGTAGCTGCTGTTGTAGCTGTTGTTGTAGCTGTTGTAGCTGCTGTTGTGGCTGATGTTGTAGCTGTTAATTTAGCTGTTGTTGGAGCTGTTGTTGTAGCTGCTTTTGTAGCTGTTGTTGTAGCTGTTGTTATAGCTGTTGTTGTTGCTGCTTTTGTAGCTGTTGTTGTAGCTGTTGTTGTAGCTGCTGTTGTAGCTGTTGTTGTAGCTGTTGTAGCTGCTGCTGTAGCTGTTGTTGTAGCTGTTGTTGTAGCTGCTTTTGTAGCTGCTGTTGTAGCTGTTGTTGTAGCTGTTGTAGCTGTTGTTGTAGCTGTTGTAGCTGCTGCTGTAGCTGATGTTGTAGCTGTTGTTGTAGCTGCTGTTGTAGCTGTTGTTGTAGCTGCTGTTTAGCTATTGTTGTAGCTGTTGTTGTAGCTGCTGTTGTAGCTGTTGTTGTAGCTGTTGTTGCTGCTGCTGTTGTAGCTGCTGCTGTAACTGTTGTTGTAGCTGTTGTTGTAGCTGATATTATAGCTGTTGTTGTAGCGTGTTGTTGTACTGCTGCTGTAGCTGTTGTTGTAGCTGTTGTTGTTGCTGCTGTTGTAGCTTTTGCTGTAGCTGTTGTTGTAGCTGTTGTAGCTGTTGTTGTAACTGTTGTTGTAGCTGCTGTTGTAGCTGGTAATTGTAGCTGCTGTTGTAGCGTTGTTACCGCTGTGGCAGTTGCTGGTAATTGTTGTTGTAGCTGTTGTTGTAGCTGTTGCTGTCTCTGTTGTTGTAGCTGTTGTTGTTGCTGCTGTTGTAGCTGTTGTTATAGCTGTTGTTGTAGTAGATATTGTAGCTGTTATTGTAGCTGTTGTAGCTGTTGCTGTAGCTGTTGTTGTAGCTGATGTTGTAGCTGTAATTGTTGCTGCTGTTGTTGCTGCTGTTGTAGCTGTTGTTGTAGCTGTGTTGTAGCTGTTGTTGTAGCTGTTTGTGTAGCTGTTGTTATAGCTGTTGTTGCTGTTGTTGTAGCTGTTGTTGTGGCTGTTGTTGTAGCAGCTGTTGTAGCTGATGTTGTAGCTGTTGTTGTAGTTGTTGTTGCTGCTGTTGTTGGAGCTGTTGTTGTTGCTGCTGCTGTAGCTATTGTAGCTGTTGTTGTAGCAGCTGTTGTAGCAGCTGTTGTAGCTGTTGTTGTAGCTGCTGTTGTAGCTGTTGTTGTAGCTGTTGTTGTTGCTGCTGCTGTAGCTGTTGTTGGAGCTGCTGTTGTAGCTGTTGTTGTAGCTGTTGTAGCTGTTATTGTAGCTGTTGGTGTATCTGTTGTTGTAGCTGTTGTTGTAGCTGTTGTTGTAGCTGTTGTTGTAGCTGTTGTTGTGGCAGCTGTTGTAGCTGCTGTTGTAGCTGTTGTTGTAGCTGTTGTTGTAGCTGCTGTTGTAGCTGTTGTTGTAGCTGTTGGTGTATTTGTTGTTGTAGCTGTTGTTGTAGCTGTTGTTGTAGCTGTTGTTGTAGCTGTTGTTGTAGCTGTTGTTGTGGCAGCTGTTGTAGCTGCTGTTGTAGCTGTTGTTGTAGCTGTTGTTGTAGCTGCTGTTGTAGCTGTTGTTGTAGCTGTTGGTGTATCTGTTGTTGTAGCTGTTGTTGGAGCTGTTGCTGTAGCTGTTGTTGTAGCTGTTGTTGTAGCTGTTGTTGTAGCTGCTGTTGTAGCTGTTGTTGTAGCTGCTGCTGTCTCTGTTGTTGTAGCTGTTGTTGTTGCTGCTGTTGTAGCTGTTGTTATAGCTGTTGTTGTAGTAGATATTGTAGCTGTTATTGTAGCTGTTGTAGCTGATGTTGTAGCTGATGTTGTAGCTGATGTTGTAGCTGTTGTTGCTGTTGTTGTAGCTGTTGTTGTAGCTGATGTTGTAGCTGATGTTGTAGCTGCTGTTGTAGCTGATGTTGTAGCTGATGTTGTAGCTGATGTTGTAGCTGCTGTTGTAGCTGTTGTTGTATCTGTTGTTGGAGCTGTTGTTGTAGCTGTTGTTGTAGCTGATGTTGTAGCTGTTTTTGTGGCTGTTTTTGTAGCTGTTGTTGTAGCTGCTGTTGTAGCTGCTGTTGTAGCTGTAGTTGTAGCTGCTGTTGTAGCTGTTGTTGCCGCTGTGGCTGTTGTTGTAGCTGTTTTTGTAGCTGTTTTTTTGTAGCTGTTGTTGTAGCTGCTGTTGTAGCTGCTGTTGTAGCTGCTGTTGTAGCTGTAGTTGTAGCTGATGTTGTAGCTGTTGTTGTAGCTGTTGTTGCCGCTGTGGCTGTTGTTGTAGCTGTTTTTGTAGCTGTTTTTGTAGCTGTTGTTGTAGCTGCTGTTGTAGCTGTTGTAGCTGTTGTTGTAGCTGTTGTTGTAGCTGTTGTAGCTGCTGTTGTAGCTGTTGCTGTAGCTGTTGTTGTAGCTGCTGTTGTAGCTGATGTTGTGGCTGTTGTTGTAACTGTTGTAGCAGTTTTTGTAACTGATGTTGTAGCTGTTGTTGTAGCTGTTGTTGTAGCTGTTGTTGTAGCTGCTATTGTAGCTGTTGTTGCCGCTGTGGCTGTTGTTGTAGCTTTTGTTGTAGCTCTTGTTGTAGCTGTTGTAGCTGCTGTTGTAACTAACGTGTAGCTGATGTTGTAGCTGCTGTAGCTGTTGTAGTAGCTGCTGTTGTAGCTGCTGTTGTAGCTGCTGTTGTAGCTGTTGTTGTAGCTGTTGTAGCTGCTGCTGTAGCTGTTGTTGTAGCTGTTGTTGTAGCTGCTTTTGTAGCTGCTGTTGTAGCTGTTGTTGTAGCTGTTGTAGCTGTTGTTGTAGCTGTTGTAGCTGCTGCTGTAGCTGATGTTGTAGCTGTTGTTGCTGCTGCTGTTGTAGCTGCTGCTGTAACTGTTGTTGTAGCTGTTGTTGTAGCTGATATTATAGCTGTTGTTGTAGCTGTTGTTGTAGCTGCTGCTGTAGCTGTTGTTGTAGCTGTTGTTGTTGCTGCTGTTGTAGCTTTTGCTGTAGCTGTTGTTGTAGCTGTTGTAGCTGTTGTTGTAACTGTTGTTGTAGCTGTTGTTGTAGCTGTAATTGTAGCTGCTGTTGTAGCTGTTGTTACCGCTGTGGCAGTTGCTGTAATTGTTGTTGTAGCTGTTGTTGTAGCTGTTGCTGTAGCTGTTGTTGTAGCTGTTGTTGTTGCAGTTGTTGTAGCTGTTGTTGTTGCTGCTGCTGTAGCTGTTGTTGTAGCTGTTGTTGTAGCTGTTGTTCTAGCTGTTGTTCTAGCTGTTGTAGCTGTTGTTGTAGCTGTTGTTGTAGCTGTTGGTGTAGCTGTTATTGGAGCTGTTGTTGTTGCTGCTGCTGTAGCTGTTGTTGTAGCTGTTGTTGTAGCTGTTGTTGTAGCTGTTGTAGCTGTTGTTGTAGCTGTTGTTGTAGCTGTTGTTGTAGCTGTTATTGGAGCTGTTGCTGTAGCTGTTGTTGTAGCTGTTGTTGTAGCAGTTGTTGTAGCTGTTGTTGTTGCTGCTACTATAAAATATAGCTGACTTTGATGCCGCTCTTGTATTTGCTGTTGCAGCTTCCATTGCTTCCGTCCCTGTTGTAGCTGTTGTTGTAGCTGTTGTTGTAGCTGTTGTTGTAGCTGATGTTGTAGCTGCTGTTGTAGCTGTTGTTGTTGCTGCTGTTGTAGCTGCTGTTGTAGCTGTTGTTGTAGCTGTTTTAGCTGTCGTTGTAGCTGTTGTTGTAGCTGCTGTTGTAGTTGTTGCCGTAACTGCTGTTGTAGCTGCTGTAGCTACTGTTGTAGTTGCCGTTGTAGCTGATGCTGTGGCTGTTGTTGTAGCTGTTGTAGCAGTTTTTGCAACAGATGCTGTAGCTGTTGTTGTAGCTGTTTTTGTAGCTGTTGTTGTAGCTGTTGTTGCCGCTGTGGCTGTTGTTGTAGCTTTTCTTGTAGCTGTTGTTGTAGCTGTTGTAGCTGTTGTTGTAGCTGTTGTTGTAGCTGTTATTGTAGCTGATGTTGTAGCTGTTGTTGTAGGTGCTGTTGTAGCTGATGTTGTAGCTGTTGTTGCTGCTGTTGTAGCTGTTGTTGTAGCTGTTGTTGTAGCTGCTGATGTAGCTGTTGTTGGAGCTGTTGCTGTAGCTGTTGTTGTAGCTGTTGCTGTAGCTGTTGTTGTAGCTGATGTTGTAGCTGTAATTGTTGCTGCTGTTGTTGCTGCTGTTGTAGCTGTTGTTGTAGCTGTTGTTGTAGCTGTTGTTGTAGCTGTTTGTGTAGCTGTTGTTATAGCTGTTGTTGCTGTTGTTGTAGCTGTTGTTGTGGCTGTTGTTGTAGCAGCTGTTGTAGCTGATGTTGTAGCTGTTGGTGTATCTGTTGTTGTAGCTGTTGTTGGAGCTGTTGCTGTAGCTGTTGTTGTGGCAGCTGTTGTAGCTGCTGTTGTAGCTGTTGTTGTAGCTGTTGTTGTAGCTGCTGTTGTAGCTGTTGTTGTAGCTGTTGGTGTATCTGTTGTTGTAGCTGTTGTTGGAGCTGTTGCTGTAGCTGTTGTTGTAGCTGTTGTTGTAGCTGTTGTTGTAGCTGCTGCTGTCTCTGTTGTTGTAGCTGTTGTTGTTGCTGCTGTTGTAGCTGTTGTTATAGCTGTTGTTGTAGTAGATATTGTAGCTGTTATTTTAGCTGTTGTAGCTGATGTTGTAGCTGATGTTGTAGCTGATGTTGTAGCTGTTGTTGCTGTTGTTGTAGCTGTTGTTGTAGCTGATGTTGTAGCTGATGTTGTAGCTGCTGTTGTAGCTGATGTTGTAGCTGATGTTGTAGCTGATGTTGTAGCTGCTGTTGTAGCTGTTGTTGTATCTGTTGTTGGAGCTGTTGTTGTAGCTGTTGTTGTAGCTGATGTTGTAGCTGTTTTTGTGGCTGTTTTTGTAGCTGTTGTTGTAGCTGCTGTTGTAGCTGCTGTTGTAGCTGTAGTTGTAGCTGCTGTTGTAGCTGTTGTTGCCGCTGTGGCTGTTGTTGTAGCTGTTTTTGTAGCTGTTTTTTTGTAGCTGTTGTTGTAGCTGCTGTTGTAGCTGCTGTTGTAGCTGCTGTTGTAGCTGTAGTTGTAGCTGATGTTGTAGCTGTTGTTGTAGCTGTTGTTGCCGCTGTGGCTGTTGTTGTAGCTGTTTTTGTAGCTGTTTTTGTAGCTGTTGTTGTAGCTGCTGTTGTAGCTGCTGTTGTAGCTGTTGTTGTAGCTGTTGTAGCTGTTGTTGTAGCTGTTGTTGTAGCTGCTGTTGTAGCTGATGTTGTGGCTGTTGTTGTAACTGTTGTAGCAGTTTTTGTAACTGATGTTGTAGCTGTTGTTGCAGCTGTTGTTGTAGCTGTTGTTGTAGCTGCTATTGTAGCTGTTGTTGCCGCTGTGGCTGTTGTTGTAGCTTTTGTTGTAGCTCTTGTTGTAGCTGTTGTAGCTGCTGTTGTAACTAACGTGTAGCTGATGTTGTAGCTGCTGTAGCTGTTGTAGTAGCTGATGTTGTAGCTGCTGTTGTAGCTGCTGTTGTAGCTGTTGTTGTAGCTGTTGTAGCTGCTGTTGTGGCTGATGTTGTAGCTGTTGTTTTAGCTGTTGTTGGAGCTGTTGTTGTAGCTGCTTTTGTAGCTGATGTTGTAGCTGATGTTGTAGCTGCTGTTGTAGCTGTAGTTGTAGCTGATGTTGTAGCTGTTGTTGTAGCTGTTGTTGTAGCTGATATTATAGCTGTTGTTGTAGCTGTTGTTGTAGCTGCTGCTGTAGCTGTTGTTGTAGCTGTTGTTGTTGCTGCTGTTGTAGCTTTTGCTGTAGCTGTTGTTGTAGCTGTTGTAGCTGTTGTTGTAACTGTTGTTGTAGCTGCTGTTGTAGCTGTAATTGTAGCTGCTGTTGTAGCTGTTGTTACCGCTGTGGCAGTTGCTGTAATTGTTGTTGTAGCTGTTGTTGTAGCTGTTGCTGTAGCTGTTGTTGTAGCTGTTGTTGTTGCAGTTGTTGTAGCTGTTGTTGTTGCTGCTGCTGTAGCTGTTGTTGTAGCTGTTGTTGTAGCTGTTGTTCTAGCTGTTGTTCTAGCTGTTGTAGCTGTTGTTGTAGCTGTTGTTGTAGCTGTTGGTGTAGCTGTTATTGGAGCTGTTGTTGTTGCTGCTGCTGTAGCTGTTGTTGTAGCTGTTGTTGTAGCTGTTGTTGTAGCTGTTGTAGCTGTTGTTGTAGCTGTTGTTGTAGCTGTTGTTGTAGCTGTTATTGGAGCTGTTGCTGTAGCTGTTGTTGTAGCTGTTGTTGTAGCAGTTGTTGTAGCTGTTGTTGTTGCTGCTACTATAAAATATAGCTGACTTTGATGCCGCTCTTGTATTTGCTGTTGCAGCTTCCATTGCTTCCGTCCCTGTTGTAGCTGTTGTTGTAGCTGTTGTTGTAGCTGTTGTTGTAGCTGATGTTGTAGCTGCTGTTGTAGCTGTTGTTGTTGCTGCTGTTGTAGCTGCTGTTGTAGCTGTTGTTGTAGCTGTTTTAGCTGTCGTTGTAGCTGTTGTTGTAGCTGCTGTTGTAGTTGTTGCCGTAACTGCTGTTGTAGCTGCTGTAGCTACTGTTGTAGTTGCCGTTGTAGCTGATGCTGTGGCTGTTGTTGTAGCTGTTGTAGCAGTTTTTGCAACAGATGCTGTAGCTGTTGTTGTAGCTGTTTTTGTAGCTGTTGTTGTAGCTGTTGTTGCCGCTGTGGCTGTTGTTGTAGCTTTTCTTGTAGCTGTTGTTGTAGCTGTTGTAGCTGTTGTTGTAGCTGTTGTTGTAGCTGTTATTGTAGCTGATGTTGTAGCTGTTGTTGTAGGTGCTGTTGTAGCTGATGTTGTAGCTGTTGTTGCTGCTGTTGTAGCTGTTGTTGTAGCTGTTGTTGTAGCTGCTGATGTAGCTGTTGTTGGAGCTGTTGCTGTAGCTGTTGTTGTAGCTGTTGCTGTAGCTGTTGTTGTAGCTGATGTTGTAGCTGTAATTGTTGCTGCTGTTGTTGCTGCTGTTGTAGCTGTTGTTGTAGCTGTTGTTGTAGCTGTTGTTGTAGCTGTTTGTGTAGCTGTTGTTATAGCTGTTGTTGCTGTTGTTGTAGCTGTTGTTGTGGCTGTTGTTGTAGCAGCTGTTGTAGCTGATGTTGTAGCTGTTGGTGTATCTGTTGTTGTAGCTGTTGTTGGAGCTGTTGCTGTAGCTGTTGTTGTGGCAGCTGTTGTAGCTGCTGTTGTAGCTGTTGTTGTAGCTGTTGTTGTAGCTGCTGTTGTAGCTGTTGTTGTAGCTGTTGGTGTATCTGTTGTTGTAGCTGTTGTTGGAGCTGTTGCTGTAGCTGTTGTTGTAGCTGTTGTTGTAGCTGTTGTTGTAGCTGCTGCTGTCTCTGTTGTTGTAGCTGTTGTTGTTGCTGCTGTTGTAGCTGTTGTTATAGCTGTTGTTGTAGTAGATATTGTAGCTGTTATTTTAGCTGTTGTAGCTGATGTTGTAGCTGATGTTGTAGCTGATGTTGTAGCTGTTGTTGCTGTTGTTGTAGCTGTTGTTGTAGCTGATGTTGTAGCTGATGTTGTAGCTGCTGTTGTAGCTGATGTTGTAGCTGATGTTGTAGCTGATGTTGTAGCTGCTGTTGTAGCTGTTGTTGTATCTGTTGTTGGAGCTGTTGTTGTAGCTGTTGTTGTAGCTGATGTTGTAGCTGTTTTTGTGGCTGTTTTTGTAGCTGTTGTTGTAGCTGCTGTTGTAGCTGCTGTTGTAGCTGTAGTTGTAGCTGCTGTTGTAGCTGTTGTTGCCGCTGTGGCTGTTGTTGTAGCTGTTTTTGTAGCTGTTTTTTTGTAGCTGTTGTTGTAGCTGCTGTTGTAGCTGCTGTTGTAGCTGCTGTTGTAGCTGTAGTTGTAGCTGATGTTGTAGCTGTTGTTGTAGCTGTTGTTGCCGCTGTGGCTGTTGTTGTAGCTGTTTTTGTAGCTGTTTTTGTAGCTGTTGTTGTAGCTGCTGTTGTAGCTGCTGTTGTAGCTGTTGTTGTAGCTGTTGTAGCTGTTGTTGTAGCTGTTGTTGTAGCTGCTGTTGTAGCTGATGTTGTGGCTGTTGTTGTAACTGTTGTAGCAGTTTTTGTAACTGATGTTGTAGCTGTTGTTGCAGCTGTTGTTGTAGCTGTTGTTGTAGCTGCTATTGTAGCTGTTGTTGCCGCTGTGGCTGTTGTTGTAGCTTTTGTTGTAGCTCTTGTTGTAGCTGTTGTAGCTGCTGTTGTAACTAACGTGTAGCTGATGTTGTAGCTGCTGTAGCTGTTGTAGTAGCTGATGTTGTAGCTGCTGTTGTAGCTGCTGTTGTAGCTGTTGTTGTAGCTGTTGTAGCTGCTGTTGTGGCTGATGTTGTAGCTGTTGTTTTAGCTGTTGTTGGAGCTGTTGTTGTAGCTGCTTTTGTAGCTGATGTTGTAGCTGATGTTGTAGCTGCTGTTGTAGCTGTAGTTGTAGCTGATGTTGTAGCTGTTGTTGTAGCTGTTGTTGCCGCTGTGGCTGTTGTTGTAGCTGTTTTTGTAGCTGTTTTTGTAGCTGTTGTTGCAGCTGCTGTTGTAGCTGCTGTTGTAGCTGATGTTGTAGCTGTTGTAGCTGTTGTTGTAGCTGTTGTTGTAGCTGTTGTAGCTGCTGTTGTAGCTGTTGCTGTAGCTGTTGTTGTAGCTGCTGTTGTAGCTGATGTTGTGGCTGTTGTTGTAACTGTTGTAGCAGTTTTTGTAACTGATGTTGTAGCTGTTGTTGTAGCTGTTGTTGTAGCTGTTGTTGTAGCTGCTATTGTAGCTGTTGTTGCCGCTGTGGCTGTTGTTGTAGCTTTTGTTGTAGCTCTTGTTGTAGCTGTTGTAGCTGCTGTTGTAACTAACGTGTAGCTGATGTTGTAGCTGCTGTAGCTGTTGTAGTAGCTGCTGTTGTAGCTGCTGTTGTTGCTGTTGTTGTAGCTGTTGTTGTAGCTGATGTTGTAGCTGATGTTGTAGCTGCTGTTGTAGCTGATGTTGTAGCTGATGTTGTAGCTGATGTTGTAGCTGCTGTTGTAGCTGTTGTTGTATCTGTTGTTGGAGCTGTTGTTGTAGCTGTTGTTGTAGCTGATGTTGTAGCTGTTTTTGTGGCTGTTTTTGTAGCTGTTGTTGTAGCTGCTGTTGTAGCTGCTGTTGTAGCTGTAGTTGTAGCTGCTGTTGTAGCTGTTGTTGCCGCTGTGGCTGTTGTTGTAGCTGTTTTTGTAGCTGTTTTTTTGTAGCTGTTGTTGTAGCTGCTGTTGTAGCTGCTGTTGTAGCTGCTGTTGTAGCTGTAGTTGTAGCTGATGTTGTAGCTGTTGTTGTAGCTGTTGTTGCCGCTGTGGCTGTTGTTGTAGCTGTTTTTGTAGCTGTTTTTGTAGCTGTTGTTGTAGCTGCTGTTGTAGCTGCTGTTGTAGCTGTTGTTGTAGCTGTTGTAGCTGTTGTTGTAGCTGTTGTTGTAGCTGCTGTTGTAGCTGATGTTGTGGCTGTTGTTGTAACTGTTGTAGCAGTTTTTGTAACTGATGTTGTAGCTGTTGTTGCAGCTGTTGTTGTAGCTGTTGTTGTAGCTGCTATTGTAGCTGTTGTTGCCGCTGTGGCTGTTGTTGTAGCTTTTGTTGTAGCTCTTGTTGTAGCTGTTGTAGCTGCTGTTGTAACTAACGTGTAGCTGATGTTGTAGCTGCTGTAGCTGTTGTAGTAGCTGATGTTGTAGCTGCTGTTGTAGCTGCTGTTGTAGCTGTTGTTGTAGCTGTTGTAGCTGCTGTTGTGGCTGATGTTGTAGCTGTTGTTTTAGCTGTTGTTGGAGCTGTTGTTGTAGCTGCTTTTGTAGCTGATGTTGTAGCTGATGTTGTAGCTGCTGTTGTAGCTGTAGTTGTAGCTGATGTTGTAGCTGTTGTTGTAGCTGTTGTTGCCGCTGTGGCTGTTGTTGTAGCTGTTTTTGTAGCTGTTTTTGTAGCTGTTGTTGCAGCTGCTGTTGTAGCTGCTGTTGTAGCTGATGTTGTAGCTGTTGTAGCTGTTGTTGTAGCTGTTGTTGTAGCTGTTGTAGCTGCTGTTGTAGCTGTTGCTGTAGCTGTTGTTGTAGCTGCTGTTGTAGCTGATGTTGTGGCTGTTGTTGTAACTGTTGTAGCAGTTTTTGTAACTGATGTTGTAGCTGTTGTTGTAGCTGTTGTTGTAGCTGTTGTTGTAGCTGCTATTGTAGCTGTTGTTGCCGCTGTGGCTGTTGTTGTAGCTTTTGTTGTAGCTCTTGTTGTAGCTGTTGTAGCTGCTGTTGTAACTAACGTGTAGCTGATGTTGTAGCTGCTGTAGCTGTTGTAGTAGCTGCTGTTGTAGCTGCTGTTGTTGCTGTTGTTGTAGCTGTTGTTGTAGCTGATGTTGTAGCTGATGTTGTAGCTGCTGTTGTAGCTGATGTTGTAGCTGATGTTGTAGCTGATGTTGTAGCTGCTGTTGTAGCTGTTGTTGTATCTGTTGTTGGAGCTGTTGTTGTAGCTGTTGTTGTAGCTGATGTTGTAGCTGTTTTTGTGGCTGTTTTTGTAGCTGTTGTTGTAGCTGCTGTTGTAGCTGCTGTTGTAGCTGTAGTTGTAGCTGCTGTTGTAGCTGTTGTTGCCGCTGTGGCTGTTGTTGTAGCTGTTTTTGTAGCTGTTTTTTTGTAGCTGTTGTTGTAGCTGCTGTTGTAGCTGCTGTTGTAGCTGCTGTTGTAGCTGTAGTTGTAGCTGATGTTGTAGCTGTTGTTGTAGCTGTTGTTGCCGCTGTGGCTGTTGTTGTAGCTGTTTTTGTAGCTGTTTTTGTAGCTGTTGTTGTAGCTGCTGTTGTAGCTGTTGTAGCTGTTGTTGTAGCTGTTGTTGTAGCTGTTGTAGCTGCTGTTGTAGCTGTTGCTGTAGCTGTTGTTGTAGCTGCTGTTGTAGCTGATGTTGTGGCTGTTGTTGTAACTGTTGTAGCAGTTTTTGTAACTGATGTTGTAGCTGTTGTTGTAGCTGTTGTTGTAGCTGTTGTTGTAGCTGCTATTGTAGCTGTTGTTGCCGCTGTGGCTGTTGTTGTAGCTTTTGTTGTAGCTTTTGTTGTAGCTGTTGTAGCTGCTGTTGTAACTAACGTGTAGCTGATGTTGTAGCTGCTGTAGCTGTTGTAGTAGCTGCTGTTGTAGCTGCTGTTGTAGCTGCTGTTGTAGCTGTTGTTGTAGCTGTTGTAGCTGCTGTTGTGGCTGATGTTGTAGCTTTTAATTCAGCTGTTGTTGGAGCTGTTGTTGTAGCTGCTTTTGTAGCTGTTGTTGTAGCTGTTGTTATAGCTGTTGTTGTTGCTGCTTTTGTAGCTGTTGTTGTAGCTGTTGTTGTAGCTGCTGTTGTAGCTGTTGTTGTAGCTGTTGTAGCTGCTGCTGTAGCTGTTGTTGTAGCTGTTGTTGTAGCTGCTTTTGTAGCTGCTGTTGTAGCTGTTGTTGTAGCTGTTGTAGCTGTTGTTGTAGCTGTTGTAGCTGCTGCTGTAGCTGATGTTGTAGCTGTTGTTGTAGCTGCTGTTGTAGCTGTTGTTGTAGCTGCTGTTGTAGCTGTTGTTGTAGCTGTTGTTGTAGCTGCTGTTGTAGCTGTTGTTGTAGCTGTTGTTGCTGCTGCTGTTGTAGCTGCTGCTGTAACTGTTGTTGTAGCTGTTGTTGTAGCTGATATTATAGCTGTTGTTGTAGCTGTTGTTGTAGCTGCTGCTGTAGCTGTTGTTGTAGCTGTTGTTGTTGCTGCTGTTGTAGCTTTTGCTGTAGCTGTTGTTGTAGCTGTTGTAGCTGTTGTTGTAACTGTTGTTGTAGCTGCTGTTGTAGCTGTAATTGTAGCTGCTGTTGTAGCTGTTGTTACCGCTGTGGCAGTTGCTGTAATTGTTGTTGTAGCTGTTGTTGTAGCTGTTGCTGTAGCTGTTGTTGTAGCTGTTGTTGTTGCAGTTGTTGTAGCTGTTGTTGTTGCTGCTGCTGTAGCTGTTGTTGTAGCTGTTGTTGTAGCTGTTGTTCTAGCTGTTGTTCTAGCTGTTGTAGCTGTTGTTGTAGCTGTTGTTGTAGCTGTTGGTGTAGCTGTTATTGGAGCTGTTGTTGTTGCTGCTGCTGTAGCTGTTGTTGTAGCTGTTGTTGTAGCTGTTGTTGTAGCTGTTGTAGCTGTTGTTGTAGCTGTTGTTGTAGCTGTTGTTGTAGCTGTTATTGGAGCTGTTGCTGTAGCTGTTGTTGTAGCTGTTGTTGTAGCAGTTGTTGTAGCTGTTGTTGTTGCTGCTACTATAAAATATAGCTGACTTTGATGCCGCTCTTGTATTTGCTGTTGCAGCTTCCATTGCTTCCGTCCCTGTTGTAGCTGTTGTTGTAGCTGTTGCTGTAGCTGTTGTTGTGGCTGTTATTGTAGCTGTTGTTGTAGCTGTTGTAGCTGTTGTTGTAGCTGTTGTTGTAGCTGTTGTTGTAGCTGCTGTTGTAGCTGTTGTTGTAGCTGTTGTTGTAGCTGATGTTGTAGCTGCTGTTGTAGCTGTTGTTGTTGCTGCTGTTGTAGCTGCTGTTGTAGCTGTTGTTGTAGCTGTTTTAGCTGTCGTTGTAGCTGTTGTTGTAGCTGCTGTTGTAGTTGTTGCCGTAACTGCTGTTGTAGCTGCTGTAGCTACTGTTGTAGTTGCCGTTGTAGCTGATGCTGTGGCTGTTGTTGTAGCTGTTGTAGCAGTTTTTGCAACAGATGCTGTAGCTGTTGTTGTAGCTGTTTTTGTAGCTGTTGTTGTAGCTGTTGTTGCCGCTGTGGCTGTTGTTGTAGCTTTTCTTGTAGCTGTTGTTGTAGCTGTTGTAGCTGTTGTTGTAGCTGTTGTTGTAGCTGTTATTGTAGCTGATGTTGTAGCTGTTGTTGTAGGTGCTGTTGTAGCTGATGTTGTAGCTGTTGTTGCTGCTGTTGTAGCTGTTGTTGTAGCTGTTGTTGTAGCTGCTGATGTAGCTGTTGTTGGAGCTGTTGCTGTAGCTGTTGTTGTAGCTGTTGCTGTAGCTGTTGTTGTAGCTGATGTTGTAGCTGTAATTGTTGCTGCTGTTGTTGCTGCTGTTGTAGCTGTTGTTGTAGCTGTTGTTGTAGCTGTTGTTGTAGCTGTTTGTGTAGCTGTTGTTGTAGCTGATGTTGTAGCTGTAATTGTTGCTGCTGTTGTTGCTGCTGTTGTAGCTGTTGTTGTAGCTGTTGTTGTTGCTGTTGTTGTAGCTGTTGTTGTGGCTGTTGTTGTAGCAGCTGTTGTAGCTGATGTTTGTAGCTGTTGTTGTAGCTGTTGTTGTAGCTGTTGTTGTAGCTATTGTTGTAGCTGTTGTTGTGGCAGCTGTTGTAGCTGCTGTTGTAGCTGTTGTTGTAGCTGTTGTTGTAGCTGCTGTTGTAGCTGTTGTTGTAGCTGTTGGTGTATCTGTTGTTGTAGCTGTTGTTGGAGCTGTTGCTGTAGCTGTTGTTGTAGCTGTTGTTGTAGCTGTTGTTGTAGCTGCTGTTGTAGCTGTTGTTGTAGCTGCTGCTGTCTCTGTTGTTGTAGCTGTTGTTGTTGCTGCTGTTGTAGCTGTTGTTATAGCTGTTGTTGTAGTAGATATTGTAGCTGTTATTGTAGCTGTTGTAGCTGATGTTGTAGCTGATGTTGTAGCTGATGTTGTAGCTGTTGTTGCTGTTGTTGTAGCTGTTGTTGTAGCTGATGTTGTAGCTGATGTTGTAGCTGCTGTTGTAGCTGATGTTGTAGCTGATGTTGTAGCTGATGTTGTAGCTGCTGTTGTAGCTGTTGTTGTATCTGTTGTTGGAGCTGTTGTTGTAGCTGTTGTTGTAGCTGATGTTGTAGCTGTTTTTGTGGCTGTTTTTGTAGCTGTTGTTGTAGCTGCTGTTGTAGCTGCTGTTGTAGCTGTAGTTGTAGCTGCTGTTGTAGCTGTTGTTGCCGCTGTGGCTGTTGTTGTAGCTGTTTTTGTAGCTGTTTTTTTGTAGCTGTTGTTGTAGCTGCTGTTGTAGCTGCTGTTGTAGCTGCTGTTGTAGCTGTAGTTGTAGCTGCTGTTGTAGCTGTTGTTGCCGCTGTGGCTGTTGTTGTAGCTGTTTTTGTAGCTGTTTTTTTGTAGCTGTTGTTGTAGCTGCTGTTGTAGCTGCTGTTGTAGCTGCTGTTGTAGCTGTAGTTGTAGCTGATGTTGTAGCTGTTGTTGTAGCTGTTGTTGCCGCTGTGGCTGTTGTTGTAGCTGTTTTTGTAGCTGTTTTTGTAGCTGTTGTTGTAGCTGCTGTTGTAGCTGCTGTTGTAGCTGTTGTTGTAGCTGTTGTAGCTGTTGTTGTAGCTGTTGTTGTAGCTGTTGTAGCTGCTGTTGTAGCTGTTGCTGTAGCTGTTGTTGTAGCTGCTGTTGTAGCTGATGTTGTGGCTGTTGTTGTAACTGTTGTAGCAGTTTTTGTAACTGATGTTGTAGCTGTTGTTGCAGCTGTTGTTGTAGCTGTTGTTGTAGCTGCTATTGTAGCTGTTGTTGCCGCTGTGGCTGTTGTTGTAGCTTTTGTTGTAGCTCTTGTTGTAGCTGTTGTAGCTGCTGTTGTAACTAACGTGTAGCTGATGTTGTAGCTGCTGTAGCTGTTGTAGTAGCTGATGTTGTAGCTGCTGTTGTAGCTGCTGTTGTAGCTGTTGTTGTAGCTGTTGTAGCTGCTGTTGTGGCTGATGTTGTAGCTGTTGTTTTAGCTGTTGTTGGAGCTGTTGTTGTAGCTGCTTTTGTAGCTGTTGTTGTAGCTGATGTTGTAGCTGCTGTTGTAGCTGTAGTTGTAGCTGATGTTGTAGCTGTTGTTGTAGCTGTTGTTGCCGCTGTGGCTGTTGTTGTAGCTGTTTTTGTAGCTGTTTTTGTAGCTGTTGTTGCAGCTGCTGTTGTAGCTGCTGTTGTAGCTGTTGTTGTAGCTGTTGTAGCTGTTGTTGTAGCTGTTGTTGTAGCTGTTGTAGCTGCTGTTGTAGCTGTTGCTGTAGCTGTTGTTGTAGCTGCTGTTGTAGCTGATGTTGTGGCTGTTGTTGTAACTGTTGTAGCAGTTTTTGTAACTGATGTTGTAGCTGTTGTTGTAGCTGTTGTTGCCGCTGTGGCTGTTGTTGTAGCTTTTGTTGTAGCTCTTGTTGTAGCTGTTGTAGCTGCTGTTGTAACTAACGTGTAGCTGATGTTGTAGCTGCTGTAGCTGTTGTAGTAGCTGCTGTTGTAGCTGCTGTTGTAGCTGCTGTTGTAGCTGTTGTTGTAGCTGTTGTAGCTGCTGTTGTGGCTGATGTTGTAGCTGTTGTTTTAGCTGTTGTTGGAGCTGTTGTTGTAGCTGCTTTTGTAGCTGTTGTTGTAGCTATTGTTATAGCTGTTGTTGTTGCTGCTTTTGTAGCTGTTGTTGTAGCTGTTGTTGTAGCTGCTGTTGTAGCTGTTGTTGTAGCTGTTGTAGCTGCTGCTGTAGCTGATGTTGTAGCTGTTGTTGTAGCTGCTGTTGTAGCTGTTGTTGTAGCTGCTGTTGTAGCTGTTGTTGTAGCTGTTGTTGTAGCTGCTGTTGTAGCTGTTGTTGTAGCTGTTGTTGCTGCTGCTGTTGTAGCTGCTGCTGTAACTGTTGTTGTAGCTGTTGTTGTAGCTGATATTATAGCTGTTGTTGTAGCTGTTGTTGTAGCTGCTGCTGTAGCTGTTGTTGTAGCTGTTGTTGTTGCTGCTGTTGTAGCTTTTGCTGTAGCTGTTGTTGTAGCTGTTGTAGCTGTTGTTGTAACTGTTGTTGTAGCTGCTGTTGTAGCTGTAGTTGTAGCTGCTGTTGTAGCTGTTGTTACCGCTGTGGCAGTTGCTGTAATTGTTGTTGTAGCTGTTGTTGTAGCTGTTGCTGTAGCTGTTGTTGTAGCTGTTGTTGTTGCAGTTGTTGTAGCTGTTGTTGTTGCTGCTGCTGTAGCTGTTGTTGTAGCTGTTGTTGTAGCTGTTGTTCTAGCTGTTGTTCTAGCTGTTGTAGCTGTTGTTGTAGCTGTTGTTGTAGCTGTTGGTGTAGCTGTTATTGGAGCTGTTGTTGTAGCTGTTGGTGTATCTGTTGTTGTAGCTGTTGTTGTAGCTGTTGTTGTAGCTGTTGTTGTAGCTGTTGTTGTAGCTGTTGTTGTAGCTGTTGTTGTTGCTGCTGTTGTAGCTTTTGCTGTAGCTGTTGTTGTAGCTGTTGTAGCTGTTGTTGTAACTGTTGTTGTAGCTGCTGTTGTAGCTGTAGTTGTAGCTGCTGTTGTAGCTGTTGTTACCGCTGTGGCAGTTGCTGTAATTGTTGTTGTAGCTGTTGTTGTAGCTGTTGCTGTAGCTGTTGTTGTAGCTGTTGTTGTTGCAGTTGTTGTAGCTGTTGTTGTTGCTGCTGCTGTAGCTGTTGTTGTAGCTGTTGTTGTAGCTGTTGTTCTAGCTGTTGTTCTAGCTGTTGTAGCTGTTGTTGTAGCTGTTGTTGTAGCTGTTGGTGTAGCTGTTATTGGAGCTGTTGTTGTAGCTGTTGGTGTATCTGTTGTTGTAGCTGTTGTTGTAGCTGTTGTTGTAGCTGTTGTTGTAGCTGTTGTAGCTGTTGTTGTAGCTGTTGTTGTAGCTGTTGTAGCTGCTGTTGTAGCTGTTGCTGTAGCTGTTGTTGTAGCTGCTGTTGTAGCTGATGTTGTGGCTGTTGTTGTAACTGTTGTAGCAGTTTTTGTAACTGATGTTGTAGCTGTTGTTGTAGCTGTTGTTGTAGCTGTTGTTGTAGCTGCTATTGTAGCTGTTGTTGCCGCTGTGGCTGTTGTTGTAGCTTTTGTTGTAGCTCTTGTTGTAGCTGTTGTAGCTGCTGTTGTAACTAACGTGTAGCTGATGTTGTAGCTGCTGTAGCTGTTGTAGTAGCTGCTGTTGTAGCTGCTGTTGTTGCTGTTGTTGTAGCTGTTGTTGTAGCTGATGTTGTAGCTGATGTTGTAGCTGCTGTTGTAGCTGATGTTGTAGCTGATGTTGTAGCTGATGTTGTAGCTGCTGTTGTAGCTGTTGTTGTATCTGTTGTTGGAGCTGTTGTTGTAGCTGTTGTTGTAGCTGATGTTGTAGCTGTTTTTGTGGCTGTTTTTGTAGCTGTTGTTGTAGCTGCTGTTGTAGCTGCTGTTGTAGCTGTAGTTGTAGCTGCTGTTGTAGCTGTTGTTGCCGCTGTGGCTGTTGTTGTAGCTGTTTTTGTAGCTGTTTTTTTGTAGCTGTTGTTGTAGCTGCTGTTGTAGCTGCTGTTGTAGCTGCTGTTGTAGCTGTAGTTGTAGCTGATGTTGTAGCTGTTGTTGTAGCTGTTGTTGCCGCTGTGGCTGTTGTTGTAGCTGTTTTTGTAGCTGTTTTTGTAGCTGTTGTTGTAGCTGCTGTTGTAGCTGTTGTAGCTGTTGTTGTAGCTGTTGTTGTAGCTGTTGTAGCTGCTGTTGTAGCTGTTGCTGTAGCTGTTGTTGTAGCTGCTGTTGTAGCTGATGTTGTGGCTGTTGTTGTAACTGTTGTAGCAGTTTTTGTAACTGATGTTGTAGCTGTTGTTGTAGCTGTTGTTGTAGCTGTTGTTGTAGCTGCTATTGTAGCTGTTGTTGCCGCTGTGGCTGTTGTTGTAGCTTTTGTTGTAGCTTTTGTTGTAGCTGTTGTAGCTGCTGTTGTAACTAACGTGTAGCTGATGTTGTAGCTGCTGTAGCTGTTGTAGTAGCTGCTGTTGTAGCTGCTGTTGTAGCTGCTGTTGTAGCTGTTGTTGTAGCTGTTGTAGCTGCTGTTGTGGCTGATGTTGTAGCTGTTAATTTAGCTGTTGTTGGAGCTGTTGTTGTAGCTGCTTTTGTAGCTGTTGTTGTAGCTGTTGTTATAGCTGTTGTTGTTGCTGCTTTTGTAGCTGTTGTTGTAGCTGTTGTTGTAGCTGCTGTTGTAGCTGTTGTTGTAGCTGTTGTAGCTGCTGCTGTAGCTGTTGTTGTAGCTGTTGTTGTAGCTGCTTTTGTAGCTGCTGTTGTAGCTGTTGTTGTAGCTGTTGTAGCTGTTGTTGTAGCTGTTGTAGCTGCTGCTGTAGCTGATGTTGTAGCTGTTGTTGTAGCTGCTGTTGTAGCTGTTGTTGTAGCTGCTGTTGTAGCTGTTGTTGTAGCTGTTGTTGTAGCTGCTGTTGTAGCTGTTGTTGTAGCTGTTGTTGCTGCTGCTGTTGTAGCTGCTGCTGTAACTGTTGTTGTAGCTGTTGTTGTAGCTGATATTATAGCTGTTGTTGTAGCTGTTGTTGTAGCTGCTGCTGTAGCTGTTGTTGTAGCTGTTGTTGTTGCTGCTGTTGTAGCTTTTGCTGTAGCTGTTGTTGTAGCTGTTGTAGCTGTTGTTGTAACTGTTGTTGTAGCTGCTGTTGTAGCTGTAATTGTAGCTGCTGTTGTAGCTGTTGTTACCGCTGTGGCAGTTGCTGTAATTGTTGTTGTAGCTGTTGTTGTAGCTGTTGCTGTAGCTGTTGTTGTAGCTGTTGTTGTTGCAGTTGTTGTAGCTGTTGTTGTTGCTGCTGCTGTAGCTGTTGTTGTAGCTGTTGTTGTAGCTGTTGTTCTAGCTGTTGTTCTAGCTGTTGTAGCTGTTGTTGTAGCTGTTGTTGTAGCTGTTGGTGTAGCTGTTATTGGAGCTGTTGTTGTTGCTGCTGCTGTAGCTGTTGTTGTAGCTGTTGTTGTAGCTGTTGTTGTAGCTGTTGTAGCTGTTGTTGTAGCTGTTGTTGTAGCTGTTGTTGTAGCTGTTATTGGAGCTGTTGCTGTAGCTGTTGTTGTAGCTGTTGTTGTAGCAGTTGTTGTAGCTGTTGTTGTTGCTGCTACTATAAAATATAGCTGACTTTGATGCCGCTCTTGTATTTGCTGTTGCAGCTTCCATTGCTTCCGTCCCTGTTGTAGCTGTTGTTGTAGCTGTTGCTGTAGCTGTTGTTGTGGCTGTTATTGTAGCTGTTGTTGTAGCTGTTGTAGCTGTTGTTGTAGCTGTTGTTGTAGCTGTTGTTGTAGCTGCTGTTGTAGCTGTTGTTGTAGCTGTTGTTGTAGCTGATGTTGTAGCTGCTGTTGTAGCTGTTGTTGTTGCTGCTGTTGTAGCTGCTGTTGTAGCTGTTGTTGTAGCTGTTTTAGCTGTCGTTGTAGCTGTTGTTGTAGCTGCTGTTGTAGTTGTTGCCGTAACTGCTGTTGTAGCTGCTGTAGCTACTGTTGTAGTTGCCGTTGTAGCTGATGCTGTGGCTGTTGTTGTAGCTGTTGTAGCAGTTTTTGCAACAGATGCTGTAGCTGTTGTTGTAGCTGTTTTTGTAGCTGTTGTTGTAGCTGTTGTTGCCGCTGTGGCTGTTGTTGTAGCTTTTCTTGTAGCTGTTGTTGTAGCTGTTGTAGCTGTTGTTGTAGCTGTTGTTGTAGCTGTTATTGTAGCTGATGTTGTAGCTGTTGTTGTAGGTGCTGTTGTAGCTGTTGTTGTATCTGTTGTTGGAGCTGTTGTTGTAGCTGTTGTTGTAGCTGATGTTGTAGCTGTTTTTGTGGCTGTTTTTGTAGCTGTTGTTGTAGCTGCTGTTGTAGCTGCTGTTGTAGCTGTAGTTGTAGCTGCTGTTGTAGCTGTTGTTGCCGCTGTGGCTGTTGTTGTAGCTGTTTTTGTAGCTGTTTTTTTGTAGCTGTTGTTGTAGCTGCTGTTGTAGCTGCTGTTGTAGCTGCTGTTGTAGCTGTAGTTGTAGCTGATGTTGTAGCTGTTGTTGTAGCTGTTGTTGCCGCTGTGGCTGTTGTTGTAGCTGTTTTTGTAGCTGTTTTTGTAGCTGTTGTTGTAGCTGCTGTTGTAGCTGTTGTAGCTGTTGTTGTAGCTGTTGTTGTAGCTGTTGTAGCTGCTGTTGTAGCTGTTGCTGTAGCTGTTGTTGTAGCTGCTGTTGTAGCTGATGTTGTGGCTGTTGTTGTAACTGTTGTAGCAGTTTTTGTAACTGATGTTGTAGCTGTTGTTGTAGCTGTTGTTGTAGCTGTTGTTGTAGCTGCTATTGTAGCTGTTGTTGCCGCTGTGGCTGTTGTTGTAGCTTTTGTTGTAGCTTTTGTTGTAGCTGTTGTAGCTGCTGTTGTAACTAACGTGTAGCTGATGTTGTAGCTGCTGTAGCTGTTGTAGTAGCTGCTGTTGTAGCTGCTGTTGTAGCTGCTGTTGTAGCTGTTGTTGTAGCTGTTGTAGCTGCTGTTGTGGCTGATGTTGTAGCTGTTAATTTAGCTGTTGTTGGAGCTGTTGTTGTAGCTGCTTTTGTAGCTGTTGTTGTAGCTGTTGTTATAGCTGTTGTTGTTGCTGCTTTTGTAGCTGTTGTTGTAGCTGTTGTTGTAGCTGCTGTTGTAGCTGTTGTTGTAGCTGTTGTAGCTGCTGCTGTAGCTGTTGTTGTAGCTGTTGTTGTAGCTGCTTTTGTAGCTGCTGTTGTAGCTGTTGTTGTAGCTGTTGTAGCTGTTGTTGTAGCTGTTGTAGCTGCTGCTGTAGCTGATGTTGTAGCTGTTGTTGTAGCTGCTGTTGTAGCTGTTGTTGTAGCTGCTGTTGTAGCTGTTGTTGGAGCTGTTGTTGTAGCTGTTTTTGTAGCTGTTTTTGTAGCTGTTGTTGCAGCTGCTGTTGTAGCTGCTGTTGTAGCTGTTGTTGTAGCTGTTGTAGCTGTTGTTGTAGCTGTTGTTGTAGCTGTTGTAGCTGCTGTTGTAGCTGTTGCTGTAGCTGTTGTTGTAGCTGCTGTTGTAGCTGATGTTGTGGCTGTTGTTGTAACTGTTGTAGCAGTTTTTGTAACTGATGTTGTAGCTGTTGTTGTAGCTGTTGTTGCCGCTGTGGCTGTTGTTGTAGCTTTTGTTGTAGCTCTTGTTGTAGCTGTTGTAGCTGCTGTTGTAACTAACGTGTAGCTGATGTTGTAGCTGCTGTAGCTGTTGTAGTAGCTGCTGTTGTAGCTGCTGTTGTAGCTGCTGTTGTAGCTGTTGTTGTAGCTGTTGTAGCTGCTGTTGTGGCTGATGTTGTAGCTGTTGTTTTAGCTGTTGTTGGAGCTGTTGTTGTAGCTGCTTTTGTAGCTGTTGTTGTAGCTATTGTTATAGCTGTTGTTGTTGCTGCTTTTGTAGCTGTTGTTGTAGCTGTTGTTGTAGCTGCTGTTGTAGCTGTTGTTGTAGCTGTTGTAGCTGCTGCTGTAGCTGATGTTGTAGCTGTTGTTGTAGCTGCTGTTGTAGCTGTTGTTGTAGCTGCTGTTGTAGCTGTTGTTGTAGCTGTTGTTGTAGCTGCTGTTGTAGCTGTTGTTGTAGCTGTTGTTGCTGCTGCTGTTGTAGCTGCTGCTGTAACTGTTGTTGTAGCTGTTGTTGTAGCTGATATTATAGCTGTTGTTGTAGCTGTTGTTGTAGCTGCTGCTGTAGCTGTTGTTGTAGCTGTTGTTGTTGCTGCTGTTGTAGCTTTTGCTGTAGCTGTTGTTGTAGCTGTTGTAGCTGTTGTTGTAACTGTTGTTGTAGCTGCTGTTGTAGCTGTAGTTGTAGCTGCTGTTGTAGCTGTTGTTACCGCTGTGGCAGTTGCTGTAATTGTTGTTGTAGCTGTTGTTGTAGCTGTTGCTGTAGCTGTTGTTGTAGCTGTTGTTGTTGCAGTTGTTGTAGCTGTTGTTGTTGCTGCTGCTGTAGCTGTTGTTGTAGCTGTTGTTGTAGCTGTTGTTCTAGCTGTTGTTCTAGCTGTTGTAGCTGTTGTTGTAGCTGTTGTTGTAGCTGTTGGTGTAGCTGTTATTGGAGCTGTTGTTGTAGCTGTTGGTGTATCTGTTGTTGTAGCTGTTGTTGTAGCTGTTGTTGTAGCTGTTGTTGTAGCTGTTGTTGTAGCTGTTGTTGTAGCTGTTGTTGTTGCTGCTGTTGTAGCTTTTGCTGTAGCTGTTGTTGTAGCTGTTGTAGCTGTTGTTGTAACTGTTGTTGTAGCTGCTGTTGTAGCTGTAGTTGTAGCTGCTGTTGTAGCTGTTGTTACCGCTGTGGCAGTTGCTGTAATTGTTGTTGTAGCTGTTGTTGTAGCTGTTGCTGTAGCTGTTGTTGTAGCTGTTGTTGTTGCAGTTGTTGTAGCTGTTGTTGTTGCTGCTGCTGTAGCTGTTGTTGTAGCTGTTGTTGTAGCTGTTGTTCTAGCTGTTGTTCTAGCTGTTGTAGCTGTTGTTGTAGCTGTTGTTGTAGCTGTTGGTGTAGCTGTTATTGGAGCTGTTGTTGTAGCTGTTGGTGTATCTGTTGTTGTAGCTGTTGTTGTAGCTGTTGTTGTAGCTGTTGTTGTAGCTGTTGTAGCTGTTGTTGTAGCTGTTGTTGTAGCTGTTGTAGCTGCTGTTGTAGCTGTTGCTGTAGCTGTTGTTGTAGCTGCTGTTGTAGCTGATGTTGTGGCTGTTGTTGTAACTGTTGTAGCAGTTTTTGTAACTGATGTTGTAGCTGTTGTTGTAGCTGTTGTTGTAGCTGTTGTTGTAGCTGCTATTGTAGCTGTTGTTGCCGCTGTGGCTGTTGTTGTAGCTTTTGTTGTAGCTCTTGTTGTAGCTGTTGTAGCTGCTGTTGTAACTAACGTGTAGCTGATGTTGTAGCTGCTGTAGCTGTTGTAGTAGCTGCTGTTGTAGCTGCTGTTGTTGCTGTTGTTGTAGCTGTTGTTGTAGCTGATGTTGTAGCTGATGTTGTAGCTGCTGTTGTAGCTGATGTTGTAGCTGATGTTGTAGCTGATGTTGTAGCTGCTGTTGTAGCTGTTGTTGTATCTGTTGTTGGAGCTGTTGTTGTAGCTGTTGTTGTAGCTGATGTTGTAGCTGTTTTTGTGGCTGTTTTTGTAGCTGTTGTTGTAGCTGCTGTTGTAGCTGCTGTTGTAGCTGTAGTTGTAGCTGCTGTTGTAGCTGTTGTTGCCGCTGTGGCTGTTGTTGTAGCTGTTTTTGTAGCTGTTTTTTTGTAGCTGTTGTTGTAGCTGCTGTTGTAGCTGCTGTTGTAGCTGCTGTTGTAGCTGTAGTTGTAGCTGATGTTGTAGCTGTTGTTGTAGCTGTTGTTGCCGCTGTGGCTGTTGTTGTAGCTGTTTTTGTAGCTGTTTTTGTAGCTGTTGTTGTAGCTGCTGTTGTAGCTGTTGTAGCTGTTGTTGTAGCTGTTGTTGTAGCTGTTGTAGCTGCTGTTGTAGCTGTTGCTGTAGCTGTTGTTGTAGCTGCTGTTGTAGCTGATGTTGTGGCTGTTGTTGTAACTGTTGTAGCAGTTTTTGTAACTGATGTTGTAGCTGTTGTTGTAGCTGTTGTTGTAGCTGTTGTTGTAGCTGCTATTGTAGCTGTTGTTGCCGCTGTGGCTGTTGTTGTAGCTTTTGTTGTAGCTTTTGTTGTAGCTGTTGTAGCTGCTGTTGTAACTAACGTGTAGCTGATGTTGTAGCTGCTGTAGCTGTTGTAGTAGCTGCTGTTGTAGCTGCTGTTGTAGCTGCTGTTGTAGCTGTTGTTGTAGCTGTTGTAGCTGCTGTTGTGGCTGATGTTGTAGCTGTTAATTTAGCTGTTGTTGGAGCTGTTGTTGTAGCTGCTTTTGTAGCTGTTGTTGTAGCTGTTGTTATAGCTGTTGTTGTTGCTGCTTTTGTAGCTGTTGTTGTAGCTGTTGTTGTAGCTGTTGTAGCTGCTGCTGTAGCTGTTGTTGTAGCTGTTGTTGTAGCTGCTTTTGTAGCTGCTGTTGTAGCTGTTGTTGTAGCTGTTGTAGCTGTTGTTGTAGCTGTTGTAGCTGCTGCTGTAGCTGATGTTGTAGCTGTTGTTGTAGCTGCTGTTGTAGCTGTTGTTGTAGCTGCTGTTGTAGCTGTTGTTGTAGCTGTTGTTGTAGCTGCTGTTGTAGCTGTTGTTGTAGCTGTTGTTGCTGCTGCTGTTGTAGCTGCTGCTGTAACTGTTGTTGTAGCTGTTGTTGTAGCTGATATTATAGCTGTTGTTGTAGCTGTTGTTGTAGCTGCTGCTGTAGCTGTTGTTGTAGCTGTTGTTGTTGCTGCTGTTGTAGCTTTTGCTGTAGCTGTTGTTGTAGCTGTTGTAGCTGTTGTTGTAACTGTTGTTGTAGCTGCTGTTGTAGCTGTAATTGTAGCTGCTGTTGTAGCTGTTGTTACCGCTGTGGCAGTTGCTGTAATTGTTGTTGTAGCTGTTGTTGTAGCTGTTGCTGTAGCTGTTGTTGTAGCTGTTGTTGTTGCAGTTGTTGTAGCTGTTGTTGTTGCTGCTGCTGTAGCTGTTGTTGTAGCTGTTGTTGTAGCTGTTGTTCTAGCTGTTGTTCTAGCTGTTGTAGCTGTTGTTGTAGCTGTTGTTGTAGCTGTTGGTGTAGCTGTTATTGGAGCTGTTGTTGTTGCTGCTGCTGTAGCTGTTGTTGTAGCTGTTGTTGTAGCTGTTGTTGTAGCTGTTGTAGCTGTTGTTGTAGCTGTTGTTGTAGCTGTTGTTGTAGCTGTTATTGGAGCTGTTGCTGTAGCTGTTGTTGTAGCTGTTGTTGTAGCAGTTGTTGTAGCTGTTGTTGTTGCTGCTACTATAAAATATAGCTGACTTTGATGCCGCTCTTGTATTTGCTGTTGCAGCTTCCATTGCTTCCGTCCCTGTTGTAGCTGTTGTTGTAGCTGTTGCTGTAGCTGTTGTTGTGGCTGTTATTGTAGCTGTTGTTGTAGCTGTTGTAGCTGTTGTTGTAGCTGTTGTTGTAGCTGTTGTTGTAGCTGCTGTTGTAGCTGTTGTTGTAGCTGTTGTTGTAGCTGATGTTGTAGCTGCTGTTGTAGCTGTTGTTGTTGCTGCTGTTGTAGCTGCTGTTGTAGCTGTTGTTGTAGCTGTTTTAGCTGTCGTTGTAGCTGTTGTTGTAGCTGCTGTTGTAGTTGTTGCCGTAACTGCTGTTGTAGCTGCTGTAGCTACTGTTGTAGTTGCCGTTGTAGCTGATGCTGTGGCTGTTGTTGTAGCTGTTGTAGCAGTTTTTGCAACAGATGCTGTAGCTGTTGTTGTAGCTGTTTTTGTAGCTGTTGTTGTAGCTGTTGTTGCCGCTGTGGCTGTTGTTGTAGCTTTTCTTGTAGCTGTTGTTGTAGCTGTTGTAGCTGTTGTTGTAGCTGTTGTTGTAGCTGTTATTGTAGCTGATGTTGTAGCTGTTGTTGTAGGTGCTGTTGTAGCTGATGTTGTAGCTGTTGTTGCTGCTGTTGTAGCTGTTGTTGTAGCTGTTGTTGTAGCTGCTGATGTAGCTGTTGTTGGAGCTGTTGCTGTAGCTGTTGTTGTAGCTGTTGTTGTAGCTATTGTTATAGCTGTTGCTGTTGCTGCTTTTGTAGCTGTTGTTGTAGCTGTTGTTGTAGCTGCTGTTGTAGCTGTTGTTGTAGCTGTTGTAGCTGCTGCTGTAGCTGATGTTGTAGCTGTTGTTGTAGCTGCTGTTGTAGCTGTTGTTGTAGCTGCTGTTGTAGCTGTTGTTGTAGCTGTTGTTGTAGCTGCTGTTGTAGCTGTTGTTGTAGCTGTTGTTGCTGCTGCTGTTGTAGCTGCTGCTGTAACTGTTGTTGTAGCTGTTGTTGTAGCTGATATTATAGCTGTTGTTGTAGCTGTTGTTGTAGCTGCTGCTGTAGCTGTTGTTGTAGCTGTTGTTGTTGCTGCTGTTGTAGCTTTTGCTGTAGCTGTTGTTGTAGCTGTTGTAGCTGTTGTTGTAACTGTTGTTGTAGCTGCTGTTGTAGCTGTAGTTGTAGCTGCTGTTGTAGCTGTTGTTACCGCTGTGGCAGTTGCTGTAATTGTTGTTGTAGCTGTTGTTGTAGCTGTTGCTGTAGCTGTTGTTGTAGCTGTTGTTGTTGCAGTTGTTGTAGCTGTTGTTGTTGCTGCTGCTGTAGCTGTTGTTGTAGCTGTTGTTGTAGCTGTTGTTCTAGCTGTTGTTCTAGCTGTTGTAGCTGTTGTTGTAGCTGTTGTTGTAGCTGTTGGTGTAGCTGTTATTGGAGCTGTTGTTGTAGCTGTTGGTGTATCTGTTGTTGTAGCTGTTGTTGTAGCTGTTGTTGTAGCTGTTGTTGTAGCTGTTGTTGTAGCTGTTGTTGTAGCTGTTGTTGTTGCTGCTGTTGTAGCTTTTGCTGTAGCTGTTGTTGTAGCTGTTGTAGCTGTTGTTGTAACTGTTGTTGTAGCTGCTGTTGTAGCTGTAGTTGTAGCTGCTGTTGTAGCTGTTGTTACCGCTGTGGCAGTTGCTGTAATTGTTGTTGTAGCTGTTGTTGTAGCTGTTGCTGTAGCTGTTGTTGTAGCTGTTGTTGTTGCAGTTGTTGTAGCTGTTGTTGTTGCTGCTGCTGTAGCTGTTGTTGTAGCTGTTGTTGTAGCTGTTGTTCTAGCTGTTGTTCTAGCTGTTGTAGCTGTTGTTGTAGCTGTTGTTGTAGCTGTTGGTGTAGCTGTTATTGGAGCTGTTGTTGTAGCTGTTGGTGTATCTGTTGTTGTAGCTGTTGTTGTAGCTGTTGTTGTAGCTGTTGTTGTAGCTGTTGTAGCTGTTGTTGTAGCTGTTGTTGTAGCTGTTGTAGCTGCTGTTGTAGCTGTTGCTGTAGCTGTTGTTGTAGCTGCTGTTGTAGCTGATGTTGTGGCTGTTGTTGTAACTGTTGTAGCAGTTTTTGTAACTGATGTTGTAGCTGTTGTTGTAGCTGTTGTTGTAGCTGTTGTTGTAGCTGCTATTGTAGCTGTTGTTGCCGCTGTGGCTGTTGTTGTAGCTTTTGTTGTAGCTCTTGTTGTAGCTGTTGTAGCTGCTGTTGTAACTAACGTGTAGCTGATGTTGTAGCTGCTGTAGCTGTTGTAGTAGCTGCTGTTGTAGCTGCTGTTGTTGCTGTTGTTGTAGCTGTTGTTGTAGCTGATGTTGTAGCTGATGTTGTAGCTGCTGTTGTAGCTGATGTTGTAGCTGATGTTGTAGCTGATGTTGTAGCTGCTGTTGTAGCTGTTGTTGTATCTGTTGTTGGAGCTGTTGTTGTAGCTGTTGTTGTAGCTGATGTTGTAGCTGTTTTTGTGGCTGTTTTTGTAGCTGTTGTTGTAGCTGCTGTTGTAGCTGCTGTTGTAGCTGTAGTTGTAGCTGCTGTTGTAGCTGTTGTTGCCGCTGTGGCTGTTGTTGTAGCTGTTTTTGTAGCTGTTTTTTTGTAGCTGTTGTTGTAGCTGCTGTTGTAGCTGCTGTTGTAGCTGCTGTTGTAGCTGTAGTTGTAGCTGATGTTGTAGCTGTTGTTGTAGCTGTTGTTGCCGCTGTGGCTGTTGTTGTAGCTGTTTTTGTAGCTGTTTTTGTAGCTGTTGTTGTAGCTGCTGTTGTAGCTGTTGTAGCTGTTGTTGTAGCTGTTGTTGTAGCTGTTGTAGCTGCTGTTGTAGCTGTTGCTGTAGCTGTTGTTGTAGCTGCTGTTGTAGCTGATGTTGTGGCTGTTGTTGTAACTGTTGTAGCAGTTTTTGTAACTGATGTTGTAGCTGTTGTTGTAGCTGTTGTTGTAGCTGTTGTTGTAGCTGCTATTGTAGCTGTTGTTGCCGCTGTGGCTGTTGTTGTAGCTTTTGTTGTAGCTTTTGTTGTAGCTGTTGTAGCTGCTGTTGTAACTAACGTGTAGCTGATGTTGTAGCTGCTGTAGCTGTTGTAGTAGCTGCTGTTGTAGCTGCTGTTGTAGCTGCTGTTGTAGCTGTTGTTGTAGCTGTTGTAGCTGCTGTTGTGGCTGATGTTGTAGCTGTTAATTTAGCTGTTGTTGGAGCTGTTGTTGTAGCTGCTTTTGTAGCTGTTGTTGTAGCTGTTGTTATAGCTGTTGTTGTTGCTGCTTTTGTAGCTGTTGTTGTAGCTGTTGTTGTAGCTGCTGTTGTAGCTGTTGTTGTAGCTGTTGTAGCTGCTGCTGTAGCTGTTGTTGTAGCTGTTGTTGTAGCTGCTTTTGTAGCTGCTGTTGTAGCTGTTGTTGTAGCTGTTGTAGCTGTTGTTGTAGCTGTTGTTGTAGCTGTTGTAGCTGCTGTTGTAGCTGTTGC
Source organism: Flabesymbios commensalis (assembly GCA_964017125.1). Classification (NCBI taxonomy): domain Eukaryota; kingdom Metazoa; phylum Annelida; class Polychaeta; order Terebellida; family Flabelligeridae; genus Flabesymbios; species Flabesymbios commensalis. Next base: position 36,665 of record CAXHKU010000763.1, on the reverse strand, counting down.
TGTAGCTGTTGTTGTAGCTGCTGTTGTAGCTGATGTTGTGGCTGTTGTTGTAACTGTTGTAGCAGTTTTTGTAACTGATGTTGTAGCTGTTGTTGCAGCTGTTGTTGTAGCTGTTGTTGTAGCTGCTATTGTAGCTGTTGTTGCCGCTGTGGCTGTTGTTGTAGCTTTTGTTGTAGCTCTTGTTGTAGCTGTTGTAGCTGCTGTTGTAACTAACGTGTAGCTGATGTTGTAGCTGCTGTAGCTGTTGTAGTAGCTGATGTTGTAGCTGCTGTTGTAGCTGCTGTTGTAGCTGTTGTTGTAGCTGTTGTAGCTGCTGTTGTGGCTGATGTTGTAGCTGTTGTTTTAGCTGTTGTTGGAGCTGTTGTTGTAGCTGCTTTTGTAGCTGTTGTTGTAGCTGATGTTGTAGCTGCTGTTGTAGCTGTAGTTGTAGCTGATGTTGTAGCTGTTGTTGTAGCTGTTGTTGCCGCTGTGGCTGTTGTTGTAGCTGTTTTTGTAGCTGTTTTTGTAGCTGTTGTTGCAGCTGCTGTTGTAGCTGCTGTTGTAGCTGTTGTTGTAGCTGTTGTAGCTGTTGTTGTAGCTGTTGTTGTAGCTGTTGTAGCTGCTGTTGTAGCTGTTGCTGTAGCTGTTGTTGTAGCTGCTGTTGTAGCTGATGTTGTGGCTGTTGTTGTAACTGTTGTAGCAGTTTTTGTAACTGATGTTGTAGCTGTTGTTGTAGCTGTTGTTGCCGCTGTGGCTGTTGTTGTAGCTTTTGTTGTAGCTCTTGTTGTAGCTGTTGTAGCTGCTGTTGTAACTAACGTGTAGCTGATGTTGTAGCTGCTGTAGCTGTTGTAGTAGCTGCTGTTGTAGCTGCTGTTGTAGCTGCTGTTGTAGCTGTTGTTGTAGCTGTTGTAGCTGCTGTTGTGGCTGATGTTGTAGCTGTTGTTTTAGCTGTTGTTGGAGCTGTTGTTGTAGCTGCTTTTGTAGCTGTTGTTGTAACTATTGTTATAGCTGTTGTTGTTGCTGCTTTTGTAGCTGTTGTTGTAGCTGTTGTTGTAGCTGCTGTTGTAGCTGTTGTTGTAGCTGTTGTAGCTGCTGCTGTAGCTGATGTTGTAGCTGTTGTTGTAGCTGCTGTTGTAGCTGTTGTTGTAGCTGCTGTTGTAGCTGTTGTTGTAGCTGTTGTTGTAGCTGCTGTTGTAGCTGTTGTTGTAGCTGTTGTTGCTGCTGCTGTTGTAGCTGCTGCTGTAACTGTTGTTGTAGCTGTTGTTGTAGCTGATATTATAGCTGTTGTTGTAGCTGTTGTTGTAGCTGCTGCTGTAGCTGTTGTTGTAGCTGTTGTTGTTGCTGCTGTTGTAGCTTTTGCTGTAGCTGTTGTTGTAGCTGTTGTAGCTGTTGTTGTAACTGTTGTTGTAGCTGCTGTTGTAGCTGTAGTTGTAGCTGCTGTTGTAGCTGTTGTTACCGCTGTGGCAGTTGCTGTAATTGTTGTTGTAGCTGTTGTTGTAGCTGTTGCTGTAGCTGTTGTTGTAGCTGTTGTTGTTGCAGTTGTTGTAGCTGTTGTTGTTGCTGCTGCTGTAGCTGTTGTTGTAGCTGTTGTTGTAGCTGTTGTTCTAGCTGTTGTTCTAGCTGTTGTAGCTGTTGTTGTAGCTGTTGTTGTAGCTGTTGGTGTAGCTGTTATTGGAGCTGTTGTTGTAGCTGTTGGTGTATCTGTTGTTGTAGCTGTTGTTGTAGCTGTTGTTGTAGCTGTTGTTGTAGCTGTTGTTGTAGCTGTTGTTGTTGCTGCTGTTGTAGCTTTTGCTGTAGCTGTTGTTGTAGCTGTTGTAGCTGTTGTTGTAACTGTTGTTGTAGCTGCTGTTGTAGCTGTAGTTGTAGCTGCTGTTGTAGCTGTTGTAGCTGTTGTTGTAGCTGTTGTTGTAGCTGTTGTAGCTGCTGTTGTAGCTGTTGCTGTAGCTGTTGTTGTAGCTGCTGTTGTAGCTGCTGTTGTAGCTGTTGTTGTAGCTGTTGTTGTAGCTGTTGTAGCTGTTGTTGTAGCTGTTGTTGTAGCTGTTGTAGCTGCTGTTGTAGCTGTTGCTGTAGCTGTTGTTGTAGCTGCTGTTGTAGCTGATGTTGTGGCTGTTGTTGTAACTGTTGTAGCAGTTTTTGTAACTGATGTTGTAGCTGTTGTTGTAGCTGTTGTTGTAGCTGTTGTTGTAGCTGCTATTGTAGCTGTTGTTGCCGCTGTGGCTGTTGTTGTAGCTTTTGTTGTAGCTCTTGTTGTAGCTGTTGTAGCTGCTGTTGTAACTAACGTGTAGCTGATGTTGTAGCTGCTGTAGCTGTTGTAGTAGCTGCTGTTGTAGCTGCTGTTGTTGCTGTTGTTGTAGCTGTTGTTGTAGCTGATGTTGTAGCTGATGTTGTAGCTGCTGTTGTAGCTGATGTTGTAGCTGATGTTGTAGCTGATGTTGTAGCTGCTGTTGTAGCTGTTGTTGTATCTGTTGTTGGAGCTGTTGTTGTAGCTGTTGTTGTAGCTGATGTTGTAGCTGTTTTTGTGGCTGTTTTTGTAGCTGTTGTTGTAGCTGCTGTTGTAGCTGCTGTTGTAGCTGTAGTTGTAGCTGCTGTTGTAGCTGTTGTTGCCGCTGTGGCTGTTGTTGTAGCTGTTTTTGTAGCTGTTTTTTTGTAGCTGTTGTTGTAGCTGCTGTTGTAGCTGCTGTTGTAGCTGCTGTTGTAGCTGTAGTTGTAGCTGATGTTGTAGCTGTTGTTGTAGCTGTTGTTGCCGCTGTGGCTGTTGTTGTAGCTGTTTTTGTAGCTGTTTTTGTAGCTGTTGTTGTAGCTGCTGTTGTAGCTGTTGTAGCTGTTGTTGTAGCTGTTGTTGTAGCTGTTGTAGCTGCTGTTGTAGCTGTTGCTGTAGCTGTTGTTGTAGCTGCTGTTGTAGCTGATGTTGTGGCTGTTGTTGTAACTGTTGTAGCAGTTTTTGTAACTGATGTTGTAGCTGTTGTTGTAGCTGTTGTTGTAGCTGTTGTTGTAGCTGCTATTGTAGCTGTTGTTGCCGCTGTGGCTGTTGTTGTAGCTTTTGTTGTAGCTTTTGTTGTAGCTGTTGTAGCTGCTGTTGTAACTAACGTGTAGCTGATGTTGTAGCTGCTGTAGCTGTTGTAGTAGCTGCTGTTGTAGCTGCTGTTGTAGCTGCTGTTGTAGCTGTTGTTGTAGCTGTTGTAGCTGCTGTTGTGGCTGATGTTGTAGCTGTTAATTTAGCTGTTGTTGGAGCTGTTGTTGTAGCTGCTTTTGTAGCTGTTGTTGTAGCTGTTGTTATAGCTGTTGTTGTTGCTGCTTTTGTAGCTGTTGTTGTAGCTGTTGTTGTAGCTGCTGTTGTAGCTGTTGTTGTAGCTGTTGTAGCTGCTGCTGTAGCTGTTGTTGTAGCTGTTGTTGTAGCTGCTTTTGTAGCTGCTGTTGTAGCTGTTGTTGTAGCTGTTGTAGCTGTTGTTGTAGCTGTTGTTGTAGCTGTTGTAGCTGCTGTTGTAGCTGTTGCTGTAGCTGTTGTTGTAGCTGCTGTTGTAGCTGATGTTGTGGCTGTTGTTGTAACTGTTGTTGGAGCTGTTGTTGTAGCTGTTGTTGTAGCTGATGTTGTAGCTGTTTTTGTGGCTGTTTTTGTAGCTGTTGTTGTAGCTGCTGTTGTAGCTGCTGTTGTAGCTGTAGTTGTAGCTGCTGTTGTAGCTGTTGTTGCCGCTGTGGCTGTTGTTGTAGCTGTTTTTGTAGCTGTTTTTTTGTAGCTGTTGTTGTAGCTGCTGTTGTAGCTGCTGTTGTAGCTGCTGTTGTAGCTGTAGTTGTAGCTGATGTTGTAGCTGTTGTTGTAGCTGTTGTTGCCGCTGTGGCTGTTGTTGTAGCTGTTTTTGTAGCTGTTTTTGTAGCTGTTGTTGTAGCTGCTGTTGTAGCTGCTGTTGTAGCTGTTGTTGTAGCTGTTGTAGCTGTTGTTGTAGCTGTTGTTGTAGCTGTTGTAGCTGCTGTTGTAGCTGTTGCTGTAGCTGTTGTTGTAGCTGCTGTTGTAGCTGATGTTGTGGCTGTTGTTGTAACTGTTGTAGCAGTTTTTGTAACTGATGTTGTAGCTGTTGTTGCAGCTGTTGTTGTAGCTGTTGTTGTAGCTGCTATTGTAGCTGTTGTTGCCGCTGTGGCTGTTGTTGTAGCTTTTGTTGTAGCTCTTGTTGTAGCTGTTGTAGCTGCTGTTGTAACTAACGTGTAGCTGATGTTGTAGCTGCTGTAGCTGTTGTAGTAGCTGATGTTGTAGCTGCTGTTGTAGCTGCTGTTGTAGCTGTTGTTGTAGCTGTTGTAGCTGCTGTTGTGGCTGATGTTGTAGCTGTTGTTTTAGCTGTTGTTGGAGCTGTTGTTGTAGCTGCTTTTGTAGCTGTTGTTGTAGCTGATGTTGTAGCTGCTGTTGTAGCTGTAGTTGTAGCTGATGTTGTAGCTGTTGTTGTAGCTGTTGTTGCCGCTGTGGCTGTTGTTGTAGCTGTTTTTGTAGCTGTTTTTGTAGCTGTTGTTGCAGCTGCTGTTGTAGCTGCTGTTGTAGCTGTTGTTGTAGCTGTTGTAGCTGTTGTTGTAGCTGTTGTTGTAGCTGATGTAGCTGCTGTTGTAGCTGTTGCTGTAGCTGTTGTTGTAGCTGCTGTTGTAGCTGATGTTGTGGCTGTTGTTGTAACTGTTGTAGCAGTTTTTGTAACTGATGTTGTAGCTGTTGTTGTAGCTGTTGTTGCCGCTGTGGCTGTTGTTGTAGCTTTTGTTGTAGCTCTTGTTGTAGCTGTTGTAGCTGCTGTTGTAACTAACGTGTAGCTGATGTTGTAGCTGCTGTAGCTGTTGTAGTAGCTGCTGTTGTAGCTGCTGTTGTAGCTGCTGTTGTAGCTGTTGTTGTAGCTGTTGTAGCTGCTGTTGTGGCTGATGTTGTAGCTGTTGTTTTAGCTGTTGTTGGAGCTGTTGTTGTAGCTGCTTTTGTAGCTGTTGTTGTAGCTATTGTTATAGCTGTTGTTGTTGCTGCTTTTGTAGCTGTTGTTGTAGCTGTTGTTGTAGCTGCTGTTGTAGCTGTTGTTGTAGCTGTTGTAGCTGCTGCTGTAGCTGATGTTGTAGCTGTTGTTGTAGCTGCTGTTGTAGCTGTTGTTGTAGCTGCTGTTGTAGCTGTTGTTGTAGCTGTTGTTGTAGCTGCTGTTGTAGCTGTTGTTGTAGCTGTTGTTGCTGCTGCTGTTGTAGCTGCTGCTGTAACTGTTGTTGTAGCTGTTGTTGTAGCTGATATTATAGCTGTTGTTGTAGCTGTTGTTGTAGCTGCTGCTGTAGCTGTTGTTGTAGCTGTTGTTGTTGCTGCTGTTGTAGCTTTTGCTGTAGCTGTTGTTGTAGCTGTTGTAGCTGTTGTTGTAACTGTTGTTGTAGCTGCTGTTGTAGCTGTAGTTGTAGCTGCTGTTGTAGCTGTTGTTACCGCTGTGGCAGTTGCTGTAATTGTTGTTGTAGCTGTTGTTGTAGCTGTTGCTGTAGCTGTTGTTGTAGCTGTTGTTGTTGCAGTTGTTGTAGCTGTTGTTGTTGCTGCTGCTGTAGCTGTTGTTGTAGCTGTTGTTGTAGCTGTTGTTCTAGCTGTTGTTCTAGCTGTTGTAGCTGTTGTTGTAGCTGTTGTTGTAGCTGTTGGTGTAGCTGTTATTGGAGCTGTTGTTGTAGCTGTTGGTGTATCTGTTGTTGTAGCTGTTGTTGTAGCTGTTGTTGTAGCTGTTGTTGTAGCTGTTGTTGTAGCTGTTGTTGTAGCTGTTGTTGTTGCTGCTGTTGTAGCTTTTGCTGTAGCTGTTGTTGTAGCTGTTGTAGCTGTTGTTGTAACTGTTGTTGTAGCTGCTGTTGTAGCTGTAGTTGTAGCTGCTGTTGTAGCTGTTGTTACCGCTGTGGCAGTTGCTGTAATTGTTGTTGTAGCTGTTGTTGTAGCTGTTGCTGTAGCTGTTGTTGTAGCTGTTGTTGTTGCAGTTGTTGTAGCTGTTGTTGTTGCTGCTGCTGTAGCTGTTGTTGTAGCTGTTGTTGTAGCTGTTGTTCTAGCTGTTGTTCTAGCTGTTGTAGCTGTTGTTGTAGCTGTTGTTGTAGCTGTTGGTGTAGCTGTTATTGGAGCTGTTGTTGTAGCTGTTGGTGTATCTGTTGTTGTAGCTGTTGTTGTAGCTGTTGTTGTAGCTGTTGTTGTAGCTGTTGTAGCTGTTGTTGTAGCTGTTGTTGTAGCTGTTGTAGCTGCTGTTGTAGCTGTTGCTGTAGCTGTTGTTGTAGCTGCTGTTGTAGCTGATGTTGTGGCTGTTGTTGTAACTGTTGTAGCAGTTTTTGTAACTGATGTTGTAGCTGTTGTTGTAGCTGTTGTTGTAGCTGTTGTTGTAGCTGCTATTGTAGCTGTTGTTGCCGCTGTGGCTGTTGTTGTAGCTTTTGTTGTAGCTCTTGTTGTAGCTGTTGTAGCTGCTGTTGTAACTAACGTGTAGCTGATGTTGTAGCTGCTGTAGCTGTTGTAGTAGCTGCTGTTGTAGCTGCTGTTGTTGCTGTTGTTGTAGCTGTTGTTGTAGCTGATGTTGTAGCTGATGTTGTAGCTGCTGTTGTAGCTGATGTTGTAGCTGATGTTGTAGCTGATGTTGTAGCTGCTGTTGTAGCTGTTGTTGTATCTGTTGTTGGAGCTGTTGTTGTAGCTGTTGTTGTAGCTGATGTTGTAGCTGTTTTTGTGGCTGTTTTTGTAGCTGTTGTTGTAGCTGCTGTTGTAGCTGCTGTTGTAGCTGTAGTTGTAGCTGCTGTTGTAGCTGTTGTTGCCGCTGTGGCTGTTGTTGTAGCTGTTTTTGTAGCTGTTTTTTTGTAGCTGTTGTTGTAGCTGCTGTTGTAGCTGCTGTTGTAGCTGCTGTTGTAGCTGTAGTTGTAGCTGATGTTGTAGCTGTTGTTGTAGCTGTTGTTGCCGCTGTGGCTGTTGTTGTAGCTGTTTTTGTAGCTGTTTTTGTAGCTGTTGTTGTAGCTGCTGTTGTAGCTGTTGTAGCTGTTGTTGTAGCTGTTGTTGTAGCTGTTGTAGCTGCTGTTGTAGCTGTTGCTGTAGCTGTTGTTGTAGCTGCTGTTGTAGCTGATGTTGTGGCTGTTGTTGTAACTGTTGTAGCAGTTTTTGTAACTGATGTTGTAGCTGTTGTTGTAGCTGTTGTTGTAGCTGTTGTTGTAGCTGCTATTGTAGCTGTTGTTGCCGCTGTGGCTGTTGTTGTAGCTTTTGTTGTAGCTTTTGTTGTAGCTGTTGTAGCTGCTGTTGTAACTAACGTGTAGCTGATGTTGTAGCTGCTGTAGCTGTTGTAGTAGCTGCTGTTGTAGCTGCTGTTGTAGCTGCTGTTGTAGCTGTTGTTGTAGCTGTTGTAGCTGCTGTTGTGGCTGATGTTGTAGCTGTTAATTTAGCTGTTGTTGGAGCTGTTGTTGTAGCTGCTTTTGTAGCTGTTGTTGTAGCTGTTGTTATAGCTGTTGTTGTTGCTGCTTTTGTAGCTGTTGTTGTAGCTGTTGTTGTAGCTGCTGTTGTAGCTGTTGTTGTAGCTGTTGTAGCTGCTGCTGTAGCTGTTGTTGTAGCTGTTGTTGTAGCTGCTTTTGTAGCTGCTGTTGTAGCTGTTGTTGTAGCTGTTGTAGCTGTTGTTGTAGCTGTTGTTGTAGCTGTTGTAGCTGCTGTTGTAGCTGTTGCTGTAGCTGTTGTTGTAGCTGCTGTTGTAGCTGATGTTGTGGCTGTTGTTGTAACTGTTGTAGCAGTTTTTGTAACTGATGTTGTAGCTGTTGTTGCAGCTGTTGTTGTAGCTGTTGTTGTAGCTGCTATTGTAGCTGTTGTTGCCGCTGTGGCTGTTGTTGTAGCTTTTGTTGTAGCTCTTGTTGTAGCTGTTGTAGCTGCTGTTGTAACTAACGTGTAGCTGATGTTGTAGCTGCTGTAGCTGTTGTAGTAGCTGATGTTGTAGCTGCTGTTGTAGCTGCTGTTGTAGCTGTTGTTGTAGCTGTTGTAGCTGCTGTTGTGGCTGATGTTGTAGCTGTTGTTTTAGCTGTTGTTGGAGCTGTTGTTGTAGCTGCTTTTGTAGCTGTTGTTGTAGCTGATGTTGTAGCTGCTGTTGTAGCTGTAGTTGTAGCTGATGTTGTAGCTGTTGTTGTAGCTGTTGTTGCCGCTGTGGCTGTTGTTGTAGCTGTTTTTGTAGCTGTTTTTGTAGCTGTTGTTGCAGCTGCTGTTGTAGCTGCTGTTGTAGCTGTTGTTGTAGCTGTTGTAGCTGCTGTTGTGGCTGATGTTGTAGCTGTTGTTTTAGCTGTTGTTGGAGCTGTTGTTGTAGCTGCTTTTGTAGCTGTTGTTGTAGCTGATGTTGTAGCTGCTGTTGTAGCTGTAGTTGTAGCTGATGTTGTAGCTGTTGTTGTAGCTGTTGTTGCCGCTGTGGCTGTTGTTGTAGCTGTTTTTGTAGCAGTTTTTGTAACTGATGTTGTAGCTGTTGTTGTAGCTGTTGTTGCCGCTGTGGCTGTTGTTGTAGCTTTTGTTGTAGCTCTTGTTGTAGCTGTTGTAGCTGCTGTTGTAACTAACGTGTAGCTGATGTTGTAGCTGCTGTAGCTGTTGTAGTAGCTGCTGTTGTAGCTGCTGTTGTAGCTGCTGTTGTAGCTGTTGTTGTAGCTGTTGTAGCTGCTGTTGTGGCTGATGTTGTAGCTGTTGTTTTAGCTGTTGTTGGAGCTGTTGTTGTAGCTGCTTTTGTAGCTGTTGTTGTAGCTATTGTTATAGCTGTTGTTGTTGCTGCTTTTGTAGCTGTTGTTGTAGCTATTGTTGTAGCTGCTGTTGTAGCTGTTGTTGTAGCTGTTGTAGCTGCTGCTGTAGCTGATGTTGTAGCTGTTGTTGTAGCTGCTGTTGTAGCTGTTGTTGTAGCTGCTGTTGTAGCTGTTGTTGTAGCTGTTGTTGTAGCTGCTGTTGTAGCTGTTGTTGTAGCTGTTGTTGCTGCTGCTGTTGTAGCTGCTGCTGTAACTGTTGTTGTAGCTGTTGTTGTAGCTGATATTATAGCTGTTGTTGTAGCTGTTGTTGTAGCTGCTGCTGTAGCTGTTGTTGTAGCTGTTGTTGTTGCTGCTGTTGTAGCTTTTGCTGTAGCTGTTGTTGTAGCTGTTGTAGCTGTTGTTGTAACTGTTGTTGTAGCTGCTGTTGTAGCTGTAGTTGTAGCTGCTGTTGTAGCTGTTGTTACCGCTGTGGCAGTTGCTGTAATTGTTGTTGTAGCTGTTGTTGTAGCTGTTGCTGTAGCTGTTGTTGTAGCTGTTGTTGTTGCAGTTGTTGTAGCTGTTGTTGTTGCTGCTGCTGTAGCTGTTGTTGTAGCTGTTGTTGTAGCTGTTGTTCTAGCTGTTGTTCTAGCTGTTGTAGCTGTTGTTGTAGCTGTTGTTGTAGCTGTTGGTGTAGCTGTTATTGGAGCTGTTGTTGTAGCTGTTGGTGTATCTGTTGTTGTAGCTGTTGTTGTAGCTGTTGTTGTAGCTGTTGTTGTAGCTGTTGTTGTAGCTGTTGTTGTAGCTGTTGTTGTTGCTGCTGTTGTAGCTTTTGCTGTAGCTGTTGTTGTAGCTGTTGTAGCTGTTGTTGTAACTGTTGTTGTAGCTGCTGTTGTAGCTGTAGTTGTAGCTGCTGTTGTAGCTGTTGTTACCGCTGTGGCAGTTGCTGTAATTGTTGTTGTAGCTGTTGTTGTAGCTGTTGCTGTAGCTGTTGTTGTAGCTGTTGTTGTTGCAGTTGTTGTAGCTGTTGTTGTTGCTGCTGCTGTAGCTGTTGTTGTAGCTGTTGTTGTAGCTGTTGTTCTAGCTGTTGTTCTAGCTGTTGTAGCTGTTGTTGTAGCTGTTGTTGTAGCTGTTGGTGTAGCTGTTATTGGAGCTGTTGTTGGAGCTGTTGGTGTATCTGTTGTTGTAGCTGTTGTTGTAGCTGTTGTTGTAGCTGTTGTTGTAGCTGTTGTAGCTGTTGTTGTAGCTGTTGTTGTAGCTGTTGTAGCTGCTGTTGTAGCTGTTGCTGTAGCTGTTGTTGTAGCTGCTGTTGTAGCTGATGTTGTGGCTGTTGTTGTAACTGTTGTAGCAGTTTTTGTAACTGATGTTGTAGCTGTTGTTGTAGCTGTTGTTGTAGCTGTTGTTGTAGCTGCTATTGTAGCTGTTGTTGCCGCTGTGGCTGTTGTTGTAGCTTTTGTTGTAGCTCTTGTTGTAGCTGTTGTAGCTGCTGTTGTGACTAACGTGTAGCTGATGTTGTAGCTGCTGTAGCTGTTGTAGTAGCTGCTGTTGTAGCTGCTGTTGTTGCTGTTGTTGTAGCTGTTGTTGTAGCTGATGTTGTAGCTGATGTTGTAGCTGCTGTTGTAGCTGATGTTGTAGCTGATGTTGTAGCTGATGTTGTAGCTGCTGTTGTAGCTGTTGTTGTATCTGTTGTTGGAGCTGTTGTTGTAGCTGTTGTTGTAGCTGATGTTGTAGCTGTTTTTGTGGCTGTTTTTGTAGCTGTTGTTGTAGCTGCTGTTGTAGCTGCTGTTGTAGCTGTAGTTGTAGCTGCTGTTGTAGCTGTTGTTGCCGCTGTGGCTGTTGTTGTAGCTGTTTTTGTAGCTGTTTTTTTGTAGCTGTTGTTGTAGCTGCTGTTGTAGCTGCTGTTGTAGCTGCTGTTGTAGCTGTAGTTGTAGCTGATGTTGTAGCTGTTGTTGTAGCTGTTGTTGCCGCTGTGGCTGTTGTTGTAGCTGTTTTTGTAGCTGTTTTTGTAGCTGTTGTTGTAGCTGCTGTTGTAGCTGTTGTAGCTGTTGTTGTAGCTGTTGTTGTAGCTGTTGTAGCTGCTGTTGTAGCTGTTGCTGTAGCTGTTGTTGTAGCTGCTGTTGTAGCTGATGTTGTGGCTGTTGTTGTAACTGTTGTAGCAGTTTTTGTAACTGATGTTGTAGCTGTTGTTGTAGCTGTTGTTGTAGCTGTTGTTGTAGCTGCTATTGTAGCTGTTGTTGCCGCTGTGGCTGTTGTTGTAGCTTTTGTTGTAGCTTTTGTTGTAGCTGTTGTAGCTGCTGTTGTAACTAACGTGTAGCTGATGTTGTAGCTGCTGTAGCTGTTGTAGTAGCTGCTGTTGTAGCTGCTGTTGTAGCTGCTGTTGTAGCTGTTGTTGTAGCTGTTGTAGCTGCTGTTGTGGCTGATGTTGTAGCTGTTAATTTAGCTGTTGTTGGAGCTGTTGTTGTAGCTGCTTTTGTAGCTGTTGTTGTAGCTGTTGTTATAGCTGTTGTTGTTGCTGCTTTTGTAGCTGTTGTTGTAGCTGTTGTTGTAGCTGCTGTTGTAGCTGTTGTTGTAGCTGTTGTAGCTGCTGCTGTAGCTGTTGTTGTAGCTGTTGTTGTAGCTGCTTTTGTAGCTGCTGTTGTAGCTGTTGTTGTAGCTGTTGTAGCTGTTGTTGTAGCTGTTGTAGCTGCTGCTGTAGCTGTTGTTGTAGCTGTTGTTGCTGCTGCTGTTGTAGCTGCTGCTGTAACTGTTGTTGTAGCTGTTGTTGTAGCTGATATTATAGCTGTTGTTGTAGCTGTTGTTGTAGCTGCTGCTGTAGCTGTTGTTGTAGCTGTTGTTGTTGCTGCTGTTGTAGCTTTTGCTGTAGCTGTTGTTGTAGCTGTTGTAGCTGTTGTTGTAACTGTTGTTGTAGCTGCTGTTGTAGCTGTAATTGTAGCTGCTGTTGTAGCTGTTGTTACCGCTGTGGCAGTTGCTGTAATTGTTGTTGTAGCTGTTGTTGTAGCTGTTGCTGTAGCTGTTGTTGTAGCTGTTGTTGTTGCAGTTGTTGTAGCTGTTGTTGTTGCTGCTGCTGTAGCTGTTGTTGTAGCTGTTGTTGTAGCTGTTGTTCTAGCTGTTGTTCTAGCTGTTGTAGCTGTTGTTGTAGCTGTTGTTGTAGCTGTTGGTGTAGCTGTTATTGGAGCTGTTGTTGTTGCTGCTGCTGTAGCTGTTGTTGTAGCTGTTGTTGTAGCTGTTGTTGTAGCTGTTGTAGCTGTTGTTGTAGCTGTTGTTGTAGCTGTTGTTGTAGCTGTTATTGGAGCTGTTGCTGTAGCTGTTGTTGTAGCTGTTGTTGTAGCAGTTGTTGTAGCTGTTGTTGTTGCTGCTACTATAAAATATAGCTGACTTTGATGCCGCTCTTGTATTTGCTGTTGCAGCTTCCATTGCTTCCGTCCCTGTTGTAGCTGTTGTTGTAGCTGTTGCTGTAGCTGTTGTTGTGGCTGTTATTGTAGCTGTTGTTGTAGCTGTTGTAGCTGTTGTTGTAGCTGTTGTTGTAGCTGTTGTTGTAGCTGCTGTTGTAGCTGTTGTTGTAGCTGTTGTTGTAGCTGATGTTGTAGCTGCTGTTGTAGCTGTTGTTGTTGCTGCTGTTGTAGCTGCTGTTGTAGCTGTTGTTGTAGCTGTTTTAGCTGTCGTTGTAGCTGTTGTTGTAGCTGCTGTTGTAGTTGTTGCCGTAACTGCTGTTGTAGCTGCTGTAGCTACTGTTGTAGTTGCCGTTGTAGCTGATGCTGTGGCTGTTGTTGTAGCTGTTGTAGCAGTTTTTGCAACAGATGCTGTAGCTGTTGTTGTAGCTGTTTTTGTAGCTGTTGTTGTAGCTGTTGTTGCCGCTGTGGCTGTTGTTGTAGCTTTTCTTGTAGCTGTTGTTGTAGCTGTTGTAGCTGTTGTTGTAGCTGTTGTTGTAGCTGTTATTGTAGCTGATGTTGTAGCTGTTGTTGTAGGTGCTGTTGTAGCTGATGTTGTAGCTGTTGTTGCTGCTGTTGTAGCTGTTGTTGTAGCTGTTGTTGTAGCTGCTGATGTAGCTGTTGTTGGAGCTGTTGCTGTAGCTGTTGTTGTAGCTGATGTTGTAGCTGTAATTGTTGCTGCTGTTGTTGCTGCTGTTGTAGCTGTTGTTGTAGCTGTTGTTGTAGCTGTTGTTGTAGCTGTTTGTGTAGCTGTTGTTATAGCTGTTGTTGCTGTTGTTGTAGCTGTTGTTGTGGCTGTTGTTGTAGCAGCTGTTGTAGCTGATGTTTGTAGCTGTTGTTGTAGCTGTTGTTGTAGCTGTTGTTGTAGCTATTGTTGTAGCTGTTGTTGTGGCAGCTGTTGTAGCTGCTGTTGTAGCTGTTGTTGTAGCTGTTGTTGTAGCTGCTGTTGTAGCTGTTGTTGTAGCTGTTGGTGTATCTGTTGTTGTAGCTGTTGTTGGAGCTGTTGCTGTAGCTGTTGTTGTAGCTGTTGTTGTAGCTGTTGTTGTAGCTGCTGTTGTAGCTGTTGTTGTAGCTGCTGCTGTCTCTGTTGTTGTAGCTGTTGTTGTTGCTGCTGTTGTAGCTGTTGTTATAGCTGTTGTTGTAGTAGATATTGTAGCTGTTATTGTAGCTGTTGTAGCTGATGTTGTAGCTGATGTTGTAGCTGATGTTGTAGCTGTTGTTGCTGTTGTTGTAGCTGTTGTTGTAGCTGATGTTGTAGCTGATGTTGTAGCTGCTGTTGTAGCTGATGTTGTAGCTGATGTTGTAGCTGATGTTGTAGCTGCTGTTGTAGCTGTTGTTGTATCTGTTGTTGGAGCTGTTGTTGTAGCTGTTGTTGTAGCTGATGTTGTAGCTGTTTTTGTGGCTGTTTTTGTAGCTGTTGTTGTAGCTGCTGTTGTAGCTGCTGTTGTAGCTGTAGTTGTAGCTGCTGTTGTAGCTGTTGTTGCCGCTGTGGCTGTTGTTGTAGCTGTTTTTGTAGCTGTTTTTTTGTAGCTGTTGTTGTAGCTGCTGTTGTAGCTGCTGTTGTAGCTGCTGTTGTAGCTGTAGTTGTAGCTGATGTTGTAGCTGTTGTTGTAGCTGTTGTTGCCGCTGTGGCTGTTGTTGTAGCTGTTTTTGTAGCTGTTTTTGTAGCTGTTGTTGTAGCTGCTGTTGTAGCTGCTGTTGTAGCTGTTGTTGTAGCTGTTGTAGCTGTTGTTGCAGCTGTTGTTGTAGCTGTTGTAGCTGCTGTTGTAGCTGTTGCTGTAGCTGTTGTTGTAGCTGCTGTTGTAGCTGATGTTGTGGCTGTTGTTGTAACTGTTGTAGCAGTTTTTGTAACTGATGTTGTAGCTGTTGTTGCAGCTGTTGTTGTAGCTGTTGTTGTAGCTGCTATTGTAGCTGTTGTTGCCGCTGTGGCTGTTGTTGTAGCTTTTGTTGTAGCTCTTGTTGTAGCTGTTGTAGCTGCTGTTGTAACTAACGTGTAGCTGATGTTGTAGCTGCTGTAGCTGTTGTAGTAGCTGATGTTGTAGCTGCTGTTGTAGCTGCTGTTGTAGCTGTTGTTGTAGCTGTTGTAGCTGCTGTTGTGGCTGATGTTGTAGCTGTTGTTTTAGCTGTTGTTGGAGCTGTTGTTGTAGCTGCTTTTGTAGCTGTTGTTGTAGCTGATGTTGTAGCTGCTGTTGTAGCTGTAGTTGTAGCTGATGTTGTAGCTGTTGTTGTAGCTGTTGTTGCCGCTGTGGCTGTTGTTGTAGCTGTTTTTGTAGCTGTTTTTGTAGCTGTTGTTGCAGCTGCTGTTGTAGCTGCTGTTGTAGCTGTTGTTGTAGCTGTTGTAGCTGTTGTTGTAGCTGTTGTTGTAGCTGATGCAGCTGCTGTTGTAGCTGTTGCTGTAGCTGTTGTTGTAGCTGCTGTTGTAGCTGATGTTGTGGCTGTTGTTGTAACTGTTGTAGCAGTTTTTGTAACTGATGTTGTAGCTGTTGTTGTAGCTGTTGTTGCCGCTGTGGCTGTTGTTGTAGCTTTTGTTGTAGCTCTTGTTGTAGCTGTTGTAGCTGCTGTTGTAACTAACGTGTAGCTGATGTTGTAGCTGCTGTAGCTGTTGTAGTAGCTGCTGTTGTAGCTGCTGTTGTAGCTGCTGTTGTAGCTGTTGTTGTAGCTGTTGTAGCTGCTGTTGTGGCTGATGTTGTAGCTGTTGTTTTAGCTGTTGTTGGAGCTGTTGTTGTAGCTGCTTTTGTAGCTGTTGTTGTAGCTATTGTTATAGCTGTTGTTGTTGCTGCTTTTGTAGCTGTTGTTGTAGCTGTTGTTGTAGCTGCTGTTGTAGCTGTTGTTGTAGCTGTTGTAGCTGCTGCTGTAGCTGATGTTGTAGCTGTTGTTGTAGCTGCTGTTGTAGCTGTTGTTGTAGCTGCTGTTGTAGCTGTTGTTGTAGCTGTTGTTGTAGCTGCTGTTGTAGCTGTTGTTGTAGCTGTTGTTGCTGCTGCTGTTGTAGCTGCTGCTGTAACTGTTGTTGTAGCTGTTGTTGTAGCTGATATTATAGCTGTTGTTGTAGCTGTTGTTGTAGCTGCTGCTGTAGCTGTTGTTGTAGCTGTTGTTGTTGCTGCTGTTGTAGCTTTTGCTGTAGCTGTTGTTGTAGCTGTTGTAGCTGTTGTTGTAACTGTTGTTGTAGCTGCTGTTGTAGCTGTAGTTGTAGCTGCTGTTGTAGCTGTTGTTACCGCTGTGGCAGTTGCTGTAATTGTTGTTGTAGCTGTTGTTGTAGCTGTTGCTGTAGCTGTTGTTGTAGCTGTTGTTGTTGCAGTTGTTGTAGCTGTTGTTGTTGCTGCTGCTGTAGCTGTTGTTGTAGCTGTTGTTGTAGCTGTTGTTCTAGCTGTTGTTCTAGCTGTTGTAGCTGTTGTTGTAGCTGTTGTTGTAGCTGTTGGTGTAGCTGTTATTGGAGCTGTTGTTGTAGCTGTTGGTGTATCTGTTGTTGTAGCTGTTGTTGTAGCTGTTGTTGTAGCTGTTGTTGTAGCTGTTGTTGTAGCTGTTGTTGTAGCTGTTGTTGTGGCAGCTGTTGTAGCTGCTGTTGTAGCTGTTGTTGTAGCTGTTGTTGTAGCTGCTGTTGTAGCTGTTGTTGTAGCTGTTGGTGTATCTGTTGTTGTAGCTGTTGTTGGAGCTGTTGCTGTAGCTGTTGTTGTAGCTGTTGTTGTAGCTGTTGTTGTAGCTGCTGTTGTAGCTGTTGTTGTAGCAGTTGTTGTAGCTGTTGTTGTTGCTGCTACTATAAAATATAGCTGACTTTGATGCCGCTCTTGTATTTGCTGTTGCAGCTTCCATTGCTTCCGTCCCTGTTGTAGCTGTTGTTGTAGCTGTTGCTGTAGCTGTTGTTGTGGCTGTTATTGTAGCTGTTGTTGTAGCTGTTGTAGCTGTTGTTGTAGCTGTTGTTGTAGCTGTTGTTGTAGCTGCTGTTGTAGCTGTTGTTGTAGCTGTTGTTGTAGCTGATGTTGTAGCTGCTGTTGTAGCTGTTGTTGTTGCTGCTGTTGTAGCTGCTGTTGTAGCTGTTGTTGTAGCTGTTTTAGCTGTCGTTGTAGCTGTTGTTGTAGCTGCTGTTGCAGTTGTTGCCGTAACTGCTGTTGTAGCTGCTGTAGCTACTGTTGTAGTTGCCGTTGTAGCTGATGCTGTGGCTGTTGTTGTAGCTGTTGTAGCAGTTTTTGCAACAGATGCTGTAGCTGTTGTTGTAGCTGTTTTTGTAGCTGTTGTTGTAGCTGTTGTTGCCGCTGTGGCTGTTGTTGTAGCTTTTCTTGTAGCTGTTGTTGTAGCTGTTGTAGCTGTTGTTGTAGCTGTTGTTGTAGCTGTTATTGCAGCTGTTGTAGCTGTTGTTGTAGCTGCTGTTGTTGCTGCTGTTGTAGCTGTTGTTGTAGCTGTTGTTGTAGCTGATGTTGTAGCTGTTGTTGTAGGTGCTGTTGTAGCTGATGTTGTAGCTGTTGTTGCTGCTGTTGTAGCTGTTGTTGTAGCTGTTGTTGTAGCTGCTGATGTAGCTGTTGTTGGAGCTGTTGCTGTAGCTGTTGTTGTAGCTGTTGCTGTAGCTGTTGTTGTAGCTGATGTTGTAGCTGTAATTGTTGCTGCTGTTGTTGCTGCTGTTGTAGCTGTTGTTGTAGCTGTTGTTGTAGCTGTTGTTGTAGCTGTTTGTGTAGCTGTTGTTATAGCTGTTGTTGCTGTTGTTGTAGCTGTTGTTGTGGCTGTTGTTGTAGCAGCTGTTGTAGCTGATGTTGTAGCTGTTGTTGTAGTTGTTGTTGCTGCTGTTGTTGGAGCTGTTGTTGTTGCTGCTGCTGTAGCTATTGTAGCTGTTGTTGTAGCAGCTGTTGTAGCTGTTGTTGTAGCTGCTGTTGTTGCTGCTGTTGTAGCTGTTGTTGTAGCTGTTGTTGTTGCTGCTGCTGTAGCTGTTGTTGGAGCTGCTGTTGTAGCTGTTGTTGTAGCTGTTGTAGCTGTTATTGTAGCTGTTGGTGTATCTGTTGTTGTAGCTGTTGTTGTAGCTGTTGTTGTAGCTGTTGTTGTAGCTGTTGTTGTGGCAGCTGTTGTAGCTGCTGTTGTAGCTGTTGTTGTAGCTGTTGCTGTAGCTGTTGTTGTAGCTGTTGTAGCTGTTATTGTAGCTGTTGGTGTATCTGTTGTTGTAGCTGTTGTTGTAGCTGTTGTTGTAGCTGTTGTTGTAGCTGTTGTTGTGGCAGCTGTTGTAGCTGCTGTTGTAGCTGTTGTTGTAGCTGTTGTTGTAGCTGCTGTTGTAGCTGTTGTTGTAGCTGTTGTTGGAGCTTTTGCTGTAGCCGTTGTTGTAGCTGTTGTTGTAGCTGTTGTTGTAGCTGCTGTTGTAGCTGTTGTTGTAGCTGCTGCTGTCTCTGTTGTTGTAGCTGTTGTTGTATCTGTTGTTGGAGCTGTTGTTGTAGCTGTTGTTGTAGCTGATGTTGTAGCTGTTTTTGTGGCTGTTTTTGTAGCTGTTGTTGTAGCTGCTGTTGTAGCTGCTGTTGTAGCTGTAGTTGTAGCTGCTGTTGTAGCTGTTGTTGCCGCTGTGGCTGTTGTTGTAGCTGTTTTTGTAGCTGTTTTTTTGTAGCTGTTGTTGTAGCTGCTGTTGTAGCTGCTGTTGTAGCTGCTGTTGTAGCTGTAGTTGTAGCTGATGTTGTAGCTGTTGTTGTAGCTGTTGTTGCCGCTGTGGCTGTTGTTGTAGCTGTTTTTGTAGCTGTTTTTGTAGCTGTTGTTGTAGCTGCTGTTGTAGCTGTTGTTGTAGCTGTTGTAGCTGTTGTTGTAGCTGTTGTTGTAGCTGTTGTAGCTGCTGTTGTAGCTGTTGCTGTAGCTGTTGTTGTAGCTGCTGTTGTAGCTGATGTTGTGGCTGTTGTTGTAACTGTTGTAGCAGTTTTTGTAACTGATGTTGTAGCTGTTGTTGTAGCTGTTGTTGTAGCTGTTGTTGTAGCTGCTATTGTAGCTGTTGTTGCCGCTGTGGCTGTTGTTGTAGCTTTTGTTGTAGCTCTTGTTGTAGCTGTTGTAGCTGCTGTTGTAACTAACGTGTAGCTGATGTTGTAGCTGCTGTAGCTGTTGTAGTAGCTGCTGTTGTAGCTGCTGTTGTAGCTGCCGTTGTAGCTGTTGTTGTAGCTGTTGTAGCTGCTGTTGTGGCTGATGTTGTAGCTGTTGTTTTAGCTGTTGTTGGAGCTGTTGTTGTAGCTGCTTTTGTAGCTGTTGTTGTAGCTATTGTTATAGCTGTTGTTGTTGCTGCGTTTGTAGCTGTTGTTGTAGCTGTTGTTGTAGCTGCTGTTGTAGCTGTTGTTGTAGCTGTTGTAGCTGCTGCTGTAGCTGTTGTTGTAGCTGTTGTTGTAGCTGCTTTTGTAGCTGCTGTTGTAGCTGTTGTTGTAGCTGTTGTAGCTGTTGTTGTAGCTGTTGTAGCTGCTGCTGTAGCTGATGTTGTAGCTGTTGTTGTAGCTGCTGTTGTAGCTGTTGTTGTAGCTGCTGTTGTAGCTGTTGTTGTAGCTGTTGTTGTAGCTGCTGTTGTAGCTGTTGTTGTAGCTGTTGTTGCTGCTGCTGTTGTAGCTGCTGCTGTAACTGTTGTTGTAGCTGTTGTTGTAGCTGATATTATAGCTGTTGTTGTAGCTGTTGTTGTAGCTGCTGCTGTAGCTGTTGTTGTAGCTGTTGTTGTTGCTGCTGTTGTAGCTTTTGCTGTAGCTGTTGTTGTAGCTGTTGTAGCTGTTGTTGTAACTGTTGTTGTAGCTGCTGTTGTAGCTGTAGTTGTAGCTGCTGTTGTAGCTGTTGTTACCGCTGTGGCAGTTGCTGTAATTGTTGTTGTAGCTGTTGTTGTAGCTGTTGCTGTAGCTGTTGTTGTAGCTGTTGTTGTTGCAGTTGTTGTAGCTGTTGTTGTTGCTGCTGCTGTAGCTGTTGTTGTAGCTGTTGTTGTAGCTGTTGTTCTAGCTGTTGTTCTAGCTGTTGTAGCTGTTGTTGTAGCTGTTGTTGTAGCTGTTGGTGTAGCTGTTATTGGAGCTGTTGTTGTTGCTGCTGCTGTAGCTGTTGTTGTAGCTGTTGTTGTAGCTGTTGTTGTAGCTGTTGTAGCTGCTGTTGTAGCTGTTGTTGTAGCTGTTGTTGTAGCTGTTATTGGAGCTGTTGCTGTAGCTGTTGTTGTAGCTGTTGTTGTAGCAGTTGTTGTAGCTGTTGTTGTTGCTGCTACTATAAAATATAGCTGACTTTGATGCCGCTCTTGTATTTGCTGTTGCAGCTTCCATTGCTTCCGTCCCTGTTGTAGCTGTTGTTGTAGATGTTGCTGTAGCTGTTGTTGTGGCTGTTATTGTAGCTGTTGTTGTAGCTGTTGTAGCTGTTGTTGTAGCTGTTGTTGTAGCTGTTGTTGTAGCTGCTGTTGTAGCTGTTGTTGTAGCTGTTGTTGTAGCTGATGTTGTAGCTGCTGTTGTAGCTGTTGTTGTTGCTGCTGTTGTAGCTGCTGTTGTAGGTGTTGTTGTAGCTGTTTTAGCTGCTGTTGTAGCTGATGTTGTAGCTGTTGTTGTAGCTGTTGTTGTAGCTGTTGTTGTAGCTGTTGTTGTTGCTGCTGTTGTTGCTGCTGTTGTAGCTGTTGTTGTTGCTGCTGTTGTAGCTGTTGTTGTAGCTGTTGTTGTAGCTGTTGTTGTAGCTGTTGTTGTAGCTGTTGTTGTTGCTGCTGTTGTTGCTGCTGTTGTAGCTGTTGTTGTAGCTGTTGTTGTAGCTGTTGTTGTAGTTGCTGTTGTAGCTGTTGTTGTAGCTGTTGTTGGAGCTGTTGTTTGAGCTGCTGTTGTAGCTGCTGTTGTAGCTGCTGTTGTATCTGTTGTTGTAGCTGTTGTAGCTGTTGTTGTAGCTGTTGTTGTAGCTGTTGTTGTAGCTGTTGTTGTAGCTGTTGTTGTAGCTGTTGTTGTAGCTGGTGTTGTAGTTACTGTTGTAGCTGTTGCTGTAGCTGTTGTTGTAGCTGTTGTTGTAGCTGTTGTTGTAGCTGTTGTTGTTGCTGCTGTTGTAGCTGTTGTTGTAGCTGCTGTTGTAGTTGCTGTTGTAGCTGTTGTTGTAGCTGTTGTTGTAGCTGTCGCTGTAGCTGTTGTTGTAGCTGTTGTTGTTGCAGTTGTTGTAGCTGTTGTTGTTGCTGCTGCTGTAGCTGTTGTTGTAGCTGTTGTTGTAGCTGTTGTTGTAGCTGTTGTTCTAGCTGTTGTAGCTGTTGTTGTAGCTGTTGTTGTAGCTGTTGGTGTAGCTGTTATTGGAGCTGTTGTTGTTGCTGCTGCTGTAGCTGTTGTTGTAGCTGTTGTTGTAGCTGTTGTTGTAGCTGTTGTAGCTGTTGTTGTAGCTGTTGTTGTAGCTGTTGTTGTAGCTGTTATTGGAGCTGTTGCTGTAGCTGTTGTTGTAGCTGTTGTTGTAGCAGTTGTTGTAGCTGTTGTTGTTGCTGCTACTATACAATATAGCTGACTTTGATGCCGCTCTTGTAGTTGCTGTTGCAGCTTCCATTGCTTCCGTCCCTGTTGTAGCTGTTGTTGTAGCTGTTGCTGTAGCTGTTGTTGTGGCTGTTATTGTAGCTGTTGTTGTAGCTGTTGTAGCTGTTGTTGTAGCTGTTGTTGTAGCTGTTGTTGTAGCTGCTGTTGTAGCTGTTGTTGTAGCTGTTGTTGTAGCTGATGTTGTAGCTGCTGTTGTAGCTGTTGTTGTTGCTGCTGTTGTAGCTGCTGTTGTAGCTGTTGTTGTAGCTGTTGTAGCTGCTGTTGTAGCTGATGTTGTAGCTGTTGTTGTAGCTGTTGTTGTATCTGTTGTTGTAGCTGTTGTTGTTGCTGCTGTTGTTGCTGCTGTTGTAGCTGTTGTTGTTGCTGCTGTTGTAGCTGTTGTTGTAGCTCTTGTTGTAGCTGTTGTTGTAGCTGTTGTAGCTGCTGTTGTAGCTGATGTTGTAGCTGTTGTTGTAACTGTTGTAGGTGCTGTTGTAGCTGATGTTGTAGCTGTTGGTGTAGCTGTGTAGTTGTTGTTGTAGCTGTTGTTGTAGCTGCTGTTGTAGTTGCTGTTGTAGCTGTTGTTGTAGCTGTTGTTGTTGCTGTTGTTGTAGCTGTTGTTGTTGCTGTTGTTGTTGCTGTTGTTGTAGTTGCTGTTGTAGCTGTTGTTGTAGCTGTTGTTGTAGTTGCTGTTGTAGCTGTTGTTGTAGCTGTTGTTGGAGCTGTTGTTTGAGCTGCTGTTGTAGCTGCTGTTGTAGCTGCTGTTGTATCTGTTGTTGTAGCTGTTGTAGCTGTTGTTGTAGCTGTTGTTGTAGCTGTTGTTGTAGCTGTTGTTGTAGCTGTTGTTGTAGCTGTTGTTGTAGCTGGTGTTGTAGTTACTGTTGTAGCTGTTGCTGTAGCTGTTGTTGTAGCTGTTGTTGTAGCTGTTGTTGTAGCTGTTGTTGTTGCTGCTGTTGTAGCTGTTGTTGTAGCTGCTGTTGTAGTTGCTGTTGTAGCTGTTGTTGTAGCTGTTGTTGTAGCTGTCGCTGTAGCTGTTGTTGTAGCTGTTGTTGTTGCAGTTGTTGTAGCTGTTGTTGTTGCTGCTGCTGTAGCTGTTGTTGTAGCTGTTGTTGTAGCTGTTGTTGTAGCTGTTGTTCTAGCTGTTGTAGCTGTTGCTGTAGCTGTTGTTGTAGCTGTTGGTGTAGCTGTTATTGGAGCTGTTGTTGTTGCTGCTGCTGTAGCTGTTGTTGTAGCTGTTGTTGTAGCTGTTGTTGTAGCTGTTGTAGCTGTTGTTGTAGCTGTTGTTGTAGCTGTTGTTGTAGCTGTTATTGGAGCTGTTGCTGTAGCTGTTGTTGTAGCTGTTGTTGTAGCAGTTGTTGTAGCTGTTGTTGTTGCTGCTACTATACAATATAGCTGACTTTGATGCCGCTCTTGTAGTTGCTGTTGCAGCTTCCATTGCTTCCGTCCCTGTTGTAGCTGTTGTTGTAGCTGTTGCTGTAGCTGTTGTTGTGGCTGTTATTGTAGCTGTTGTTGTAGCTGTTGTAGCTGTTGTTGTAGCTGTTGTTGTAGCTGTTGTTGTAGCTGCTGTTGTAGCTGTTGTTGTAGCTGTTGTTGTAGCTGATGTTGTAGCTGCTGTTGTAGCTGTTGTTGTTGCTGCTGTTGTAGCTGCTGTTGTAGCTGTTGTTGTAGCTGTTGTAGCTGCTGTTGTAGCTGATGTTGTAGCTGTTGTTGTAGCTGTTGTTGTATCTGTTGTTGTAGCTGTTGTTGTTGCTGCTGTTGTTGCTGCTGTTGTAGCTGTTGTTGTTGCTGCTGTTGTAGCTGTTGTTGTAGCTCTTGTTGTAGCTGTTGTTGTAGCTGTTGTAGCTGCTGTTGTAGCTGATGTTGTAGCTGTTGTTGTAACTGTTGTAGGTGCTGTTGTAGCTGATGTTGTAGCTGTTGGTGTAGCTGTGTAGTTGTTGTTGTAGCTGTTGTTGTAGCTGCTGTTGTAGTTGCTGTTGTAGCTGTTGTTGTAGCTGTTGTTGTTGCTGTTGTTGTAGCTGTTGTTGTTGCTGTTGTTGTTGCTGTTGTTGTAGCTGTTGTTGTAGCTGATGTTGTAGCTGATGTTGTAGCTGCTGTTGTAGCTGATGTTGTAGCTGATGTTGTAGCTGATGTTGTAGCTGCTGTTGTAGCTGTTGTTGTATCTGTTGTTGGAGCTGTTGTTGTAGCTGTTGTTGTAGCTGATGTTGTAGCTGTTTTTGTGGCTGTTTTTGTAGCTGTTGTTGTAGCTGCTGTTGTAGCTGCTGTTGTAGCTGTAGTTGTAGCTGCTGTTGTAGCTGTTGTTGCCGCTGTGGCTGTTGTTGTAGCTGTTTTTGTAGCTGTTTTTTTGTAGCTGTTGTTGTAGCTGCTGTTGTAGCTGCTGTTGTAGCTGCTGTTGTAGCTGTAGTTGTAGCTGATGTTGTAGCTGTTGTTGTAGCTGTTGTTGCCGCTGTGGCTGTTGTTGTAGCTGTTTTTGTAGCTGTTTTTGTAGCTGTTGTTGTAGCTGCTGTTGTAGCTGTTGTTGTAGCTGTTGTAGCTGTTGTTGTAGCTGTTGTTGTAGCTGTTGTAGCTGCTGTTGTAGCTGTTGCTGTAGCTGTTGTTGTAGCTGCTGTTGTAGCTGATGTTGTGGCTGTTGTTGTAACTGTTGTAGCAGTTTTTGTAACTGATGTTGTAGCTGTTGTTGTAGCTGTTGTTGTAGCTGTTGTTGTAGCTGCTATTGTAGCTGTTGTTGCCGCTGTGGCTGTTGTTGTAGCTTTTGTTGTAGCTCTTGTTGTAGCTGTTGTAGCTGCTGTTGTAACTAACGTGTAGCTGATGTTGTAGCTGCTGTAGCTGTTGTAGTAGCTGCTGTTGTAGCTGCTGTTGTAGCTGCCGTTGTAGCTGTTGTTGTAGCTGTTGTAGCTGCTGTTGTGGCTGATGTTGTAGCTGTTGCTGTAGCTGTTGTTGTAGCTGTTGTTGTAGCTGTTGTTGTAGCTGTTGTTGTTGCTGCTGTTGTAGCTGTTGTTGTAGCTGCTGTTGTAGTTGCTGTTGTAGCTGTTGTTGTAGCTGTTGTTGTAGCTGTCGCTGTAGCTGTTGTTGTAGCTGTTGTTGTTGCAGTTGTTGTAGCTGTTGTTGTTGCTGCTGCTGTAGCTGTTGTTGTAGCTGTTGTTGTAGCTGTTGTTGTAGCTGTTGTTCTAGCTGTTGTAGCTGTTGCTGTAGCTGTTGTTGTAGCTGTTGGTGTAGCTGTTATTGGAGCTGTTGTTGTTGCTGCTGCTGTAGCTGTTGTTGTAGCTGTTGTTGTAGCTGTTGTTGTAGCTGTTGTAGCTGTTGTTGTAGCTGTTGTTGTAGCTGTTGTTGTAGCTGTTATTGGAGCTGTTGTTGTGGCAGCTGTTGTAGCTGCTGTTGTAGCTGTTGTTGTAGCTGTTGTTGTAGCTGCTGTTGTAGCTGTTGTTGTAGCTGTTGTTGGAGCTTTTGCTGTAGCCGTTGTTGTAGCTGTTGTTGTAGCTGTTGTTGTAGCTGCTGTTGTAGCTGTTGTTGTAGCTGCTGCTGTCTCTGTTGTTGTAGCTGTTGTTGTATCTGTTGTTGGAGCTGTTGTTGTAGCTGTTGTTGTAGCTGATGTTGTAGCTGTTTTTGTGGCTGTTTTTGTAGCTGTTGTTGTAGCTGCTGTTGTAGCTGCTGTTGTAGCTGTAGTTGTAGCTGCTGTTGTAGCTGTTGTTGCCGCTGTGGCTGTTGTTGTAGCTGTTTTTGTAGCTGTTTTTTTGTAGCTGTTGTTGTAGCTGCTGTTGTAGCTGCTGTTGTAGCTGCTGTTGTAGCTGTAGTTGTAGCTGATGTTGTAGCTGTTGTTGTAGCTGTTGTTGCCGCTGTGGCTGTTGTTGTAGCTGTTTTTGTAGCTGTTTTTGTAGCTGTTGTTGTAGCTGCTGTTGTAGCTGTTGTTGTAGCTGTTGTAGCTGTTGTTGTAGCTGTTGTTGTAGCTGTTGTAGCTGCTGTTGTAGCTGTTGCTGTAGCTGTTGTTGTAGCTGCTGTTGTAGCTGATGTTGTGGCTGTTGTTGTAACTGTTGTAGCAGTTTTTGTAACTGATGTTGTAGCTGTTGTTGTAGCTGTTGTTGTAGCTGTTGTTGTAGCTGCTATTGTAGCTGTTGTTGCCGCTGTGGCTGTTGTTGTAGCTTTTGTTGTAGCTCTTGTTGTAGCTGTTGTAGCTGCTGTTGTAACTAACGTGTAGCTGATGTTGTAGCTGCTGTAGCTGTTGTAGTAGCTGCTGTTGTAGCTGCTGTTGTAGCTGCCGTTGTAGCTGTTGTTGTAGCTGTTGTAGCTGCTGTTGTGGCTGATGTTGTAGCTGTTGTTTTAGCTGTTGTTGGAGCTGTTGTTGTAGCTGCTTTTGTAGCTGTTGTTGTAGCTATTGTTATAGCTGTTGTTGTTGCTGCGTTTGTAGCTGTTGTTGTAGCTGTTGTTGTAGCTGCTGTTGTAGCTGTTGTTGTAGCTGTTGTAGCTGCTGCTGTAGCTGTTGTTGTAGCTGTTGTTGTAGCTGCTTTTGTAGCTGCTGTTGTAGCTGTTGTTGTAGCTGTTGTAGCTGTTGTTGTAGCTGTTGTAGCTGCTGCTGTAGCTGATGTTGTAGCTGTTGTTGTAGCTGCTGTTGTAGCTGTTGTTGTAGCTGCTGTTGTAGCTGTTGTTGTAGCTGTTGTTGTAGCTGCTGTTGTAGCTGTTGTTGTAGCTGTTGTTGCTGCTGCTGTTGTAGCTGCTGCTGTAACTGTTGTTGTAGCTGTTGTTGTAGCTGATATTATAGCTGTTGTTGTAGCTGTTGTTGTAGCTGCTGCTGTAGCTGTTGTTGTAGCTGTTGTTGTTGCTGCTGTTGTAGCTTTTGCTGTAGCTGTTGTTGTAGCTGTTGTAGCTGTTGTTGTAACTGTTGTTGTAGCTGCTGTTGTAGCTGTAGTTGTAGCTGCTGTTGTAGCTGTTGTTACCGCTGTGGCAGTTGCTGTAATTGTTGTTGTAGCTGTTGTTGTAGCTGTTGCTGTAGCTGTTGTTGTAGCTGTTGTTGTTGCAGTTGTTGTAGCTGTTGTTGTTGCTGCTGCTGTAGCTGTTGTTGTAGCTGTTGTTGTAGCTGTTGTTCTAGCTGTTGTTCTAGCTGTTGTAGCTGTTGTTGTAGCTGTTGTTGTAGCTGTTGGTGTAGCTGTTATTGGAGCTGTTGTTGTTGCTGCTGCTGTAGCTGTTGTTGTAGCTGTTGTTGTAGCTGTTGTTGTAGCTGTTGTAGCTGCTGTTGTAGCTGTTGTTGTAGCTGTTGTTGTAGCTGTTATTGGAGCTGTTGCTGTAGCTGTTGTTGTAGCTGTTGTTGTAGCAGTTGTTGTAGCTGTTGTTGTTGCTGCTACTATAAAATATAGCTGACTTTGATGCCGCTCTTGTATTTGCTGTTGCAGCTTCCATTGCTTCCGTCCCTGTTGTAGCTGTTGTTGTAGATGTTGCTGTAGCTGTTGTTGTGGCTGTTATTGTAGCTGTTGTTGTAGCTGTTGTAGCTGTTGTTGTAGCTGTTGTTGTAGCTGTTGTTGTAGCTGCTGTTGTAGCTGTTGTTGTAGCTGTTGTTGTAGCTGATGTTGTAGCTGCTGTTGTAGCTGTTGTTGTTGCTGCTGTTGTAGCTGCTGTTGTAGGTGTTGTTGTAGCTGTTTTAGCTGCTGTTGTAGCTGATGTTGTAGCTGTTGTTGTAGCTGTTGTTGTAGCTGTTGTTGTAGCTGTTGTTGTTGCTGCTGTTGTTGCTGCTGTTGTAGCTGTTGTTGTTGCTGCTGTTGTAGCTGTTGTTGTAGCTGTTGTTGTAGCTGTTGTTGTAGCTGTTGTTGTAGCTGTTGTTGTTGCTGCTGTTGTTGCTGCTGTTGTAGCTGTTGTTGTAGCTGTTGTTGTAGCTGTTGTTGTAGTTGCTGTTGTAGCTGTTGTTGTAGCTGTTGTTGGAGCTGTTGTTTGAGCTGCTGTTGTAGCTGCTGTTGTAGCTGCTGTTGTATCTGTTGTTGTAGCTGTTGTAGCTGTTGTTGTAGCTGTTGTTGTAGCTGTTGTTGTAGCTGTTGTTGTAGCTGTTGTTGTAGCTGTTGTTGTAGCTGGTGTTGTAGTTACTGTTGTAGCTGTTGCTGTAGCTGTTGTTGTAGCTGTTGTTGTAGCTGTTGTTGTAGCTGTTGTTGTTGCTGCTGTTGTAGCTGTTGTTGTAGCTGCTGTTGTAGTTGCTGTTGTAGCTGTTGTTGTAGCTGTTGTTGTAGCTGTCGCTGTAGCTGTTGTTGTAGCTGTTGTTGTTGCAGTTGTTGTAGCTGTTGTTGTTGCTGCTGCTGTAGCTGTTGTTGTAGCTGTTGTTGTAGCTGTTGTTGTAGCTGTTGTTCTAGCTGTTGTAGCTGTTGTTGTAGCTGTTGTTGTAGCTGTTGGTGTAGCTGTTATTGGAGCTGTTGTTGTTGCTGCTGCTGTAGCTGTTGTTGTAGCTGTTGTTGTAGCTGTTGTTGTAGCTGTTGTAGCTGTTGTTGTAGCTGTTGTTGTAGCTGTTGTTGTAGCTGTTATTGGAGCTGTTGCTGTAGCTGTTGTTGTAGCTGTTGTTGTAGCAGTTGTTGTAGCTGTTGTTGTTGCTGCTACTATACAATATAGCTGACTTTGATGCCGCTCTTGTAGTTGCTGTTGCAGCTTCCATTGCTTCCGTCCCTGTTGTAGCTGTTGTTGTAGCTGTTGCTGTAGCTGTTGTTGTGGCTGTTATTGTAGCTGTTGTTGTAGCTGTTGTAGCTGTTGTTGTAGCTGTTGTTGTAGCTGTTGTTGTAGCTGCTGTTGTAGCTGTTGTTGTAGCTGTTGTTGTAGCTGATGTTGTAGCTGCTGTTGTAGCTGTTGTTGTTGCTGCTGTTGTAGCTGCTGTTGTAGCTGTTGTTGTAGCTGTTGTAGCTGCTGTTGTAGCTGATGTTGTAGCTGTTGTTGTAGCTGTTGTTGTATCTGTTGTTGTAGCTGTTGTTGTTGCTGCTGTTGTTGCTGCTGTTGTAGCTGTTGTTGTTGCTGCTGTTGTAGCTGTTGTTGTAGCTCTTGTTGTAGCTGTTGTTGTAGCTGTTGTAGCTGCTGTTGTAGCTGATGTTGTAGCTGTTGTTGTAACTGTTGTAGGTGCTGTTGTAGCTGATGTTGTAGCTGTTGGTGTAGCTGTGTAGTTGTTGTTGTAGCTGTTGTTGTAGCTGCTGTTGTAGTTGCTGTTGTAGCTGTTGTTGTAGCTGTTGTTGTTGCTGTTGTTGTAGCTGTTGTTGTTGCTGTTGTTGTTGCTGTTGTTGTAGTTGCTGTTGTAGCTGTTGTTGTAGCTGTTGTTGTAGTTGCTGTTGTAGCTGTTGTTGTAGCTGTTGTTGGAGCTGTTGTTTGAGCTGCTGTTGTAGCTGCTGTTGTAGCTGCTGTTGTATCTGTTGTTGTAGCTGTTGTAGCTGTTGTTGTAGCTGTTGTTGTAGCTGTTGTTGTAGCTGTTGTTGTAGCTGTTGTTGTAGCTGTTGTTGTAGCTGGTGTTGTAGTTACTGTTGTAGCTGTTGCTGTAGCTGTTGTTGTAGCTGTTGTTGTAGCTGTTGTTGTAGCTGTTGTTGTTGCTGCTGTTGTAGCTGTTGTTGTAGCTGCTGTTGTAGTTGCTGTTGTAGCTGTTGTTGTAGCTGTTGTTGTAGCTGTCGCTGTAGCTGTTGTTGTAGCTGTTGTTGTTGCAGTTGTTGTAGCTGTTGTTGTTGCTGCTGCTGTAGCTGTTGTTGTAGCTGTTGTTGTAGCTGTTGTTGTAGCTGTTGTTCTAGCTGTTGTAGCTGTTGCTGTAGCTGTTGTTGTAGCTGTTGGTGTAGCTGTTATTGGAGCTGTTGTTGTTGCTGCTGCTGTAGCTGTTGTTGTAGCTGTTGTTGTAGCTGTTGTTGTAGCTGTTGTAGCTGTTGTTGTAGCTGTTGTTGTAGCTGTTGTTGTAGCTGTTATTGGAGCTGTTGCTGTAGCTGTTGTTGTAGCTGTTGTTGTAGCAGTTGTTGTAGCTGTTGTTGTTGCTGCTACTATACAATATAGCTGACTTTGATGCCGCTCTTGTAGTTGCTGTTGCAGCTTCCATTGCTTCCGTCCCTGTTGTAGCTGTTGTTGTAGCTGTTGCTGTAGCTGTTGTTGTGGCTGTTATTGTAGCTGTTGTTGTAGCTGTTGTAGCTGTTGTTGTAGCTGTTGTTGTAGCTGTTGTTGTAGCTGCTGTTGTAGCTGTTGTTGTAGCTGTTGTTGTAGCTGATGTTGTAGCTGCTGTTGTAGCTGTTGTTGTTGCTGCTGTTGTAGCTGCTGTTGTAGCTGTTGTTGTAGCTGTTGTAGCTGCTGTTGTAGCTGATGTTGTAGCTGTTGTTGTAGCTGTTGTTGTATCTGTTGTTGTAGCTGTTGTTGTTGCTGCTGTTGTTGCTGCTGTTGTAGCTGTTGTTGTTGCTGCTGTTGTAGCTGTTGTTGTAGCTCTTGTTGTAGCTGTTGTTGTAGCTGTTGTAGCTGCTGTTGTAGCTGATGTTGTAGCTGTTGTTGTAACTGTTGTAGGTGCTGTTGTAGCTGATGTTGTAGCTGTTGGTGTAGCTGTGTAGTTGTTGTTGTAGCTGTTGTTGTAGCTGCTGTTGTAGTTGCTGTTGTAGCTGTTGTTGTAGCTGTTGTTGTTGCTGTTGTTGTAGCTGTTGTTGTTGCTGTTGTTGTTGCTGTTGTTGTAGCTGTTGTTGTAGCTGATGTTGTAGCTGATGTTGTAGCTGCTGTTGTAGCTGATGTTGTAGCTGATGTTGTAGCTGATGTTGTAGCTGCTGTTGTAGCTGTTGTTGTATCTGTTGTTGGAGCTGTTGTTGTAGCTGTTGTTGTAGCTGATGTTGTAGCTGTTTTTGTGGCTGTTTTTGTAGCTGTTGTTGTAGCTGCTGTTGTAGCTGCTGTTGTAGCTGTAGTTGTAGCTGCTGTTGTAGCTGTTGTTGCCGCTGTGGCTGTTGTTGTAGCTGTTTTTGTAGCTGTTTTTTTGTAGCTGTTGTTGTAGCTGCTGTTGTAGCTGCTGTTGTAGCTGCTGTTGTAGCTGTAGTTGTAGCTGATGTTGTAGCTGTTGTTGTAGCTGTTGTTGCCGCTGTGGCTGTTGTTGTAGCTGTTTTTGTAGCTGTTTTTGTAGCTGTTGTTGTAGCTGCTGTTGTAGCTGTTGTTGTAGCTGTTGTAGCTGTTGTTGTAGCTGTTGTTGTAGCTGTTGTAGCTGCTGTTGTAGCTGTTGCTGTAGCTGTTGTTGTAGCTGCTGTTGTAGCTGATGTTGTGGCTGTTGTTGTAACTGTTGTAGCAGTTTTTGTAACTGATGTTGTAGCTGTTGTTGTAGCTGTTGTTGTAGCTGTTGTTGTAGCTGCTATTGTAGCTGTTGTTGCCGCTGTGGCTGTTGTTGTAGCTTTTGTTGTAGCTCTTGTTGTAGCTGTTGTAGCTGCTGTTGTAACTAACGTGTAGCTGATGTTGTAGCTGCTGTAGCTGTTGTAGTAGCTGCTGTTGTAGCTGCTGTTGTAGCTGCCGTTGTAGCTGTTGTTGTAGCTGTTGTAGCTGCTGTTGTGGCTGATGTTGTAGCTGTTGCTGTAGCTGTTGTTGTAGCTGTTGTTGTAGCTGTTGTTGTAGCTGTTGTTGTTGCTGCTGTTGTAGCTGTTGTTGTAGCTGCTGTTGTAGTTGCTGTTGTAGCTGTTGTTGTAGCTGTTGTTGTAGCTGTCGCTGTAGCTGTTGTTGTAGCTGTTGTTGTTGCAGTTGTTGTAGCTGTTGTTGTTGCTGCTGCTGTAGCTGTTGTTGTAGCTGTTGTTGTAGCTGTTGTTGTAGCTGTTGTTCTAGCTGTTGTAGCTGTTGCTGTAGCTGTTGTTGTAGCTGTTGGTGTAGCTGTTATTGGAGCTGTTGTTGTTGCTGCTGCTGTAGCTGTTGTTGTAGCTGTTGTTGTAGCTGTTGTTGTAGCTGTTGTAGCTGTTGTTGTAGCTGTTGTTGTAGCTGTTGTTGTAGCTGTTATTGGAGCTGTTGCTGTAGCTGTTGTTGTAGCTGTTGTTGTAGCAGTTGTTGTAGCTGTTGTTGTTGCTGCTACTATACAATATAGCTGACTTTGATGCCGCTCTTGTAGTTGCTGTTGCAGCTTCCATTGCTTCCGTCCCTGTTGTAGCTGTTGTTGTAGCTGTTGCTGTAGCTGTTGTTGTGGCTGTTATTGTAGCTGTTGTTGTAGCTGTTGTAGCTGTTGTTGTAGCTGTTGTTGTAGCTGTTGTTGTAGCTGCTGTTGTAGCTGTTGTTGTAGCTGTTGTTGTAGCTGATGTTGTAGCTGCTGTTGTAGCTGTTGTTGTTGCTGCTGTTGTAGCTGCTGTTGTAGCTGTTGTTGTAGCTGTTGTAGCTGCTGTTGTAGCTGATGTTGTAGCTGTTGTTGTAGCTGTTGTTGTATCTGTTGTTGTAGCTGTTGTTGTTGCTGCTGTTGTTGCTGCTGTTGTAGCTGTTGTTGTTGCTGCTGTTGTAGCTGTTGTTGTAGCTCTTGTTGTAGCTGTTGTTGTAGCTGTTGTAGCTGCTGTTGTAGCTGATGTTGTAGCTGTTGTTGTAACTGTTGTAGGTGCTGTTGTAGCTGATGTTGTAGCTGTTGGTGTAGCTGTGTAGTTGTTGTTGTAGCTGTTGTTGTAGCTGCTGTTGTAGTTGCTGTTGTAGCTGTTGTTGTAGCTGTTGTTGTTGCTGTTGTTGTAGCTGTTGTTGTTGCTGTTGTTGTTGCTGTTGTTGTAGTTGCTGTTGTAGCTGTTGTTGTAGCTGTTGTTGTAGTTGCTGTTGTAGCTGTTGTTGTAGCTGTTGTTGGAGCTGTTGTTTGAGCTGCTGTTGTAGCTGCTGTTGTAGCTGCTGTTGTATCTGTTGTTGTAGCTGTTGTAGCTGTTGTTGTAGCTGTTGTTGTAGCTGTTGTTGTAGCTGTTGTTGTAGCTGTTGTTGTAGCTGTTGTTGTAGCTGGTGTTGTAGTTACTGTTGTAGCTGTTGCTGTAGCTGTTGTTGTAGCTGTTGTTGTAGCTGTTGTTGTAGCTGTTGTTGTTGCTGCTGTTGTAGCTGTTGTTGTAGCTGCTGTTGTAGTTGCTGTTGTAGCTGTTGTTGTAGCTGTTGTTGTAGCTGTCGCTGTAGCTGTTGTTGTAGCTGTTGTTGTTGCAGTTGTTGTAGCTGTTGTTGTTGCTGCTGCTGTAGCTGTTGTTGTAGCTGTTGTTGTAGCTGTTGTTGTAGCTGTTGTTCTAGCTGTTGTAGCTGTTGCTGTAGCTGTTGTTGTAGCTGTTGGTGTAGCTGTTATTGGAGCTGTTGTTGTTGCTGCTGCTGTAGCTGTTGTTGTAGCTGTTGTTGTAGCTGTTGTTGTAGCTGTTGTAGCTGTTGTTGTAGCTGTTGTTGTAGCTGTTGTTGTAGCTGTTATTGGAGCTGTTGCTGTAGCTGTTGTTGTAGCTGTTGTTGTAGCAGTTGTTGTAGCTGTTGTTGTTGCTGCTACTATACAATATAGCTGACTTTGATGCCGCTCTTGTAGTTGCTGTTGCAGCTTCCATTGCTTCCGTCCCTGTTGTAGCTGTTGTTGTAGCTGTTGCTGTAGCTGTTGTTGTGGCTGTTATTGTAGCTGTTGTTGTAGCTGTTGTAGCTGTTGTTGTAGCTGTTGTTGTAGCTGTTGTTGTAGCTGCTGTTGTAGCTGTTGTTGTAGCTGTTGTTGTAGCTGATGTTGTAGCTGCTGTTGTAGCTGTTGTTGTTGCTGCTGTTGTAGCTGCTGTTGTAGCTGTTGTTGTAGCTGTTGTAGCTGCTGTTGTAGCTGATGTTGTAGCTGTTGTTGTAGCTGTTGTTGTATCTGTTGTTGTAGCTGTTGTTGTTGCTGCTGTTGTTGCTGCTGTTGTAGCTGTTGTTGTTGCTGCTGTTGTAGCTGTTGTTGTAGCTCTTGTTGTAGCTGTTGTTGTAGCTGTTGTAGCTGCTGTTGTAGCTGATGTTGTAGCTGTTGTTGTAACTGTTGTAGGTGCTGTTGTAGCTGATGTTGTAGCTGTTGGTGTAGCTGTGTAGTTGTTGTTGTAGCTGTTGTTGTAGCTGCTGTTGTAGTTGCTGTTGTAGCTGTTGTTGTAGCTGTTGTTGTTGCTGTTGTTGTAGCTGTTGTTGTTGCTGTTGTTGTTGCTGTTGTTGTAGCTGTTGTTGTAGCTGATGTTGTAGCTGATGTTGTAGCTGCTGTTGTAGCTGATGTTGTAGCTGATGTTGTAGCTGATGTTGTAGCTGCTGTTGTAGCTGTTGTTGTATCTGTTGTTGGAGCTGTTGTTGTAGCTGTTGTTGTAGCTGATGTTGTAGCTGTTTTTGTGGCTGTTTTTGTAGCTGTTGTTGTAGCTGCTGTTGTAGCTGCTGTTGTAGCTGTAGTTGTAGCTGCTGTTGTAGCTGTTGTTGCCGCTGTGGCTGTTGTTGTAGCTGTTTTTGTAGCTGTTTTTTTGTAGCTGTTGTTGTAGCTGCTGTTGTAGCTGCTGTTGTAGCTGCTGTTGTAGCTGTAGTTGTAGCTGATGTTGTAGCTGTTGTTGTAGCTGTTGTTGCCGCTGTGGCTGTTGTTGTAGCTGTTTTTGTAGCTGTTTTTGTAGCTGTTGTTGTAGCTGCTGTTGTAGCTGTTGTTGTAGCTGTTGTAGCTGTTGTTGTAGCTGTTGTTGTAGCTGTTGTAGCTGCTGTTGTAGCTGTTGCTGTAGCTGTTGTTGTAGCTGCTGTTGTAGCTGATGTTGTGGCTGTTGTTGTAACTGTTGTAGCAGTTTTTGTAACTGATGTTGTAGCTGTTGTTGTAGCTGTTGTTGTAGCTGTTGTTGTAGCTGCTATTGTAGCTGTTGTTGCCGCTGTGGCTGTTGTTGTAGCTTTTGTTGTAGCTCTTGTTGTAGCTGTTGTAGCTGCTGTTGTAACTAACGTGTAGCTGATGTTGTAGCTGCTGTAGCTGTTGTAGTAGCTGCTGTTGTAGCTGCTGTTGTAGCTGCCGTTGTAGCTGTTGTTGTAGCTGTTGTAGCTGCTGTTGTGGCTGATGTTGTAGCTGTTGTTTTAGCTGTTGTTGGAGCTGTTGTTGTAGCTGTTGTTGTTGCAGTTGTTGTAGCTGTTGTTGTTGCTGCTGCTGTAGCTGTTGTTGTAGCTGTTGTTGTAGCTGTTGTTGTAGCTGTTGTTCTAGCTGTTGTAGCTGTTGCTGTAGCTGTTGTTGTAGCTGTTGGTGTAGCTGTTATTGGAGCTGTTGTTGTTGCTGCTGCTGTAGCTGTTGTTGTAGCTGTTGTTGTAGCTGTTGTTGTAGCTGTTGTAGCTGTTGTTGTAGCTGTTGTTGTAGCTGTTGTTGTAGCTGTTATTGGAGCTGTTGCTGTAGCTGTTGTTGTAGCTGTTGTTGTAGCAGTTGTTGTAGCTGTTGTTGTTGCTGCTACTATACAATATAGCTGACTTTGATGCCGCTCTTGTAGTTGCTGTTGCAGCTTCCATTGCTTCCGTCCCTGTTGTAGCTGTTGTTGTAGCTGTTGCTGTAGCTGTTGTTGTGGCTGTTATTGTAGCTGTTGTTGTAGCTGTTGTAGCTGTTGTTGTAGCTGTTGTTGTAGCTGTTGTTGTAGCTGCTGTTGTAGCTGTTGTTGTAGCTGTTGTTGTAGCTGATGTTGTAGCTGCTGTTGTAGCTGTTGTTGTTGCTGCTGTTGTAGCTGCTGTTGTAGCTGTTGTTGTAGCTGTTGTAGCTGCTGTTGTAGCTGATGTTGTAGCTGTTGTTGTAGCTGTTGTTGTATCTGTTGTTGTAGCTGTTGTTGTTGCTGCTGTTGTTGCTGCTGTTGTAGCTGTTGTTGTTGCTGCTGTTGTAGCTGTTGTTGTAGCTCTTGTTGTAGCTGTTGTTGTAGCTGTTGTAGCTGCTGTTGTAGCTGATGTTGTAGCTGTTGTTGTAACTGTTGTAGGTGCTGTTGTAGCTGATGTTGTAGCTGTTGGTGTAGCTGTGTAGTTGTTGTTGTAGCTGTTGTTGTAGCTGCTGTTGTAGTTGCTGTTGTAGCTGTTGTTGTAGCTGTTGTTGTTGCTGTTGTTGTAGCTGTTGTTGTTGCTGTTGTTGTTGCTGTTGTTGTAGCTGTTGTTGTAGCTGATGTTGTAGCTGATGTTGTAGCTGCTGTTGTAGCTGATGTTGTAGCTGATGTTGTAGCTGATGTTGTAGCTGCTGTTGTAGCTGTTGTTGTATCTGTTGTTGGAGCTGTTGTTGTAGCTGTTGTTGTAGCTGATGTTGTAGCTGTTTTTGTGGCTGTTTTTGTAGCTGTTGTTGTAGCTGCTGTTGTAGCTGCTGTTGTAGCTGTAGTTGTAGCTGCTGTTGTAGCTGTTGTTGCCGCTGTGGCTGTTGTTGTAGCTGTTTTTGTAGCTGTTTTTTTGTAGCTGTTGTTGTAGCTGCTGTTGTAGCTGCTGTTGTAGCTGCTGTTGTAGCTGTAGTTGTAGCTGATGTTGTAGCTGTTGTTGTAGCTGTTGTTGCCGCTGTGGCTGTTGTTGTAGCTGTTTTTGTAGCTGTTTTTGTAGCTGTTGTTGTAGCTGCTGTTGTAGCTGTTGTTGTAGCTGTTGTAGCTGTTGTTGTAGCTGTTGTTGTAGCTGTTGTAGCTGCTGTTGTAGCTGTTGCTGTAGCTGTTGTTGTAGCTGCTGTTGTAGCTGATGTTGTGGCTGTTGTTGTAACTGTTGTAGCAGTTTTTGTAACTGATGTTGTAGCTGTTGTTGTAGCTGTTGTTGTAGCTGTTGTTGTAGCTGCTATTGTAGCTGTTGTTGCCGCTGTGGCTGTTGTTGTAGCTTTTGTTGTAGCTCTTGTTGTAGCTGTTGTAGCTGCTGTTGTAACTAACGTGTAGCTGATGTTGTAGCTGCTGTAGCTGTTGTAGTAGCTGCTGTTGTAGCTGCTGTTGTAGCTGCCGTTGTAGCTGTTGTTGTAGCTGTTGTAGCTGCTGTTGTGGCTGATGTTGTAGCTGTTGTTTTAGCTGTTGTTGGAGCTGTTGTTGTAGCTGCTGTTGTAGCTGTTGTTGTAGCTGTTGTTGTAGCTGCTGTTGTAGCTGTTGTTGTAGCTGTTGTTGCTGCTGCTGTTGTAGCTGCTGCTGTAACTGTTGTTGTAGCTGTTGTTGTAGCTGATATTATAGCTGTTGTTGTAGCTGTTGTTGTAGCTGCTGCTGTAGCTGTTGTTGTAGCTGTTGTTGTTGCTGCTGTTGTAGCTTTTGCTGTAGCTGTTGTTGTAGCTGTTGTAGCTGTTGTTGTAACTGTTGTTGTAGCTGCTGTTGTAGCTGTAGTTGTAGCTGCTGTTGTAGCTGTTGTTACCGCTGTGGCAGTTGCTGTAATTGTTGTTGTAGCTGTTGTTGTAGCTGTTGCTGTAGCTGTTGTTGTAGCTGTTGTTGTTGCAGTTGTTGTAGCTGTTGTTGTTGCTGCTGCTGTAGCTGTTGTTGTAGCTGTTGTTGTAGCTGTTGTTCTAGCTGTTGTTCTAGCTGTTGTAGCTGTTGTTGTAGCTGTTGTTGTAGCTGTTGGTGTAGCTGTTATTGGAGCTGTTGTTGTTGCTGCTGCTGTAGCTGTTGTTGTAGCTGTTGTTGTAGCTGTTGTTGTAGCTGTTGTAGCTGCTGTTGTAGCTGTTGTTGTAGCTGTTGTTGTAGCTGTTATTGGAGCTGTTGCTGTAGCTGTTGTTGTAGCTGTTGTTGTAGCAGTTGTTGTAGCTGTTGTTGTTGCTGCTACTATAAAATATAGCTGACTTTGATGCCGCTCTTGTATTTGCTGTTGCAGCTCCCATTGCTTCCGTCCCTGTTGTAGCTGTTGTTGTAGATGTTGCTGTAGCTGTTGTTGTGGCTGTTATTGTAGCTGTTGTTGTAGCTGTTGTAGCTGTTGTTGTAGCTGTTGTTGTAGCTGTTGTTGTAGCTGCTGTTGTAGCTGTTGTTGTAGCTGTTGTTGTAGCTGATGTTGTAGCTGCTGTTGTAGCTGTTGTTGTTGCTGCTGTTGTAGCTGCTGTTGTAGCTGTTGTTGTAGCTGTTTTAGCTGCTGTTGTAGCTGATGTTGTAGCTGTTGTTGTAGCTGTTGTTGTAGCTGTTGTTGTAGCTGTTGTTGTTGCTGCTGTTGTTGCTGCTGTTGTAGCTGTTGTTGTTGCTGCTGTTGTAGCTGTTGTTGTAGCTGTTGTTGTAGCTGTTGTTGTAGCTGTTGTTGTAGCTGTTGTTGTTGCTGCTGTTGTTGCTGCTGTTGTAGCTGTTGTTGTAGCTGTTGTTGTAGCTGTTGTTGTAGTTGCTGTTGTAGCTGTTGTTGTAGCTGTTGTTGGAGCTGTTGTTTGAGCTGCTGT
>CAXHKU010000762.1:0-37383 GCA_964017125.1 Flabesymbios commensalis | reverse complement strand
CAGACGTCAATCCTCAACCGTTTTCCATGTAGTTTTGAAGGCAACATCGGCTGTTAT
The DNA here is from genome assembly GCA_964017125.1 of Flabesymbios commensalis. NCBI lineage: Eukaryota > Metazoa > Annelida > Polychaeta > Terebellida > Flabelligeridae > Flabesymbios > Flabesymbios commensalis. The sequence continues at coordinate 37,326 of CAXHKU010000762.1, read as the reverse complement.
TACGGCAACTTCCCTGTAAATTTGGCGAAGTTTGATTAATGTAAACTTTGCGAAGTTTGATTTATTACTGCAAAAATTATTAAAGAGATTGTTGTGAAATTTGATTGAGTATTATTAAAAGTTATTCATTTAAACGTCAATTCAGACGTCACTTCTCAACTGTTTTCCATGTAATTTTGCAGACACCATCGGCTGGTATTACGGCAACTTCCGTGTGAATTTGGCGAAGTTTGATTAATTATCGCAGAAGTTATTAATGAGCTTGGTGTGAAATTTGATTGACTATTATTAAAAGTTATTCATTTAGACGTCAATTCAGACGACAATTCTCAACCGTTTTCCATGTAATTTTGCAGGCACCATCGGCTGGTATTACGGCAACTGCCCTGTAAATTTGGCGAACTGTGATTAATTACTGCAAAAGTTATTAATGAGATTGGTGTGAAATTTGATTGAGTATTATTAAAAGTTACTCATTTAGACGTCAATTCAGACGTCAATTCTCAACCGTTTTCCATGCAGTTTTGCAGGCAACATTGGCTTTTATTACGGCAACTTCCCTGTAAATTTGGCGAAGTTTGATTAATTACTGCATAAGTTATTAATGATATTGCTGTAAAATTTGATTGAGTATTATTAAAAGTTATTCATTTAGACGTCAATTCAGACGTCAATTCTTAACTGTTTTCCATGTAGTTTTGCAGGCACCATCGGCTGGTATTACGGCAACTTCCCTGTAAATTTGGCGAAGTTTGATTAATTACTGCAAAAATTATTAATGAGCTTGGTGTGAAATTTGATTGACTATTATTAAAAGTTATTCATTTAGACGTCAATTCAGACGTCAATTCTCAACCGTTTTCCATGTAGTTTTGCAGGCAACATTGGCTGTTATTACGGCGACTTCCCTGTAAATTTGTCGAAGTTTGATTAATTACTGCATAAGTTATTAATGAGATTGGTGTAAAATTTGATTGAGTATTATTACAAGTTATTCATTTAGACGTCAATTTAGACGTCAATTCTCAACTGTTTTCCATGTAGTTTTGCAGGCACCATCGGCTGGTATTACGGCAACTTACCTGTAAATTTGGCGAAGTTTGAATAATTACTGCAACAATTATTAATGAGATTGGTGTAAAATTTGATTGAGTATTATTAAAAGTTATTCATTTAGACGTCAATTCAGACGTCAATTCTAAACTGTTTCCTATGTAGTTTTGCAGGCACCATCGGCTGGTATTACGGCAACTTCCCTGTAAATTTGGCGAAGTTTGATTAATTACTGCAAAAGTTATTAATGAGATTGGTGAGAAATTTGATTGAGTATTATTAAAAGTTATTCATTTAGACGTCAATTCATACGTCAATTCTCAACCGTTTTCGATGTAGTTTTGCAGGCACCATCGGCTGGTATTACGGCAACTTCCGTGTGAATTTGGCGAAGTTTGATTAATTATCGCAGAAGTTATTAATGAGCTTGGTGTGAAATTTGATTGACTATTATTAAAAGTTATTCATTTAGACGTCAATTCAGACGTCAATTCTCAACCGTTTTCCATGTAATTTTGCAGGCAACATCGGCTGGTATTACGGCAACTGCCCTGCAAATTTGGCGAAGTTTGATTAATTACTGCAAAAGTTATTAATGAGATTGGTGTGAAATTTGATTGACTATTATTAAAAGTTATTCATTTAGACGTCAATTCAGACGTCAATTCTCAACCGTTTTCCATGCAGTTTTGCAGGCAACATTGGCTTTTATTACGGCAACTTCCCTGTAAATTTGGCGAAGTTTGATTAATTACTGCATAAGTTATTAATGAGATTGGTGTAAAATTTGATTGAGTATTATTAAAAGTTATTCATTTAGACGTCAATTTAGACGTCAATTCTCAACTGTTTTCCATGTAGTTTAGCCGGCACCATCGGCTGGTATTACGGCAACTTCCCTGTAAATTTGGCGAAGTTTGAATAATTACTGCAACAATTATTAATGAGATTGGTGTAAAATTTGATTGAGTATTATTAAAAGTTATTCATTTAGACATCAATTCAGACGTCAATTCTAAACTGTTTCCTATGTAGTTTTGCAGGCACCATCGGCTGGTATTACGGCAACTTCCCTGTAAATTTGGCGAAGTTTGATTAATTACTGCAAAAGTTATTAATGAGATTGGTGTGAAATTTGATTGAGTATTATTAAAAGTTATTCATTGAGACGTAAATTCAGACGTCAATTCTCAACCGTTTTCCATGTAGTTTTGCAGGCAATATCGGCTGTTATTACGGTAACTTCCCTGTGAATTTGGCGAAGTTTGATTATTTACTACAAAAGTTATTAATGAGATTGGTTTGAAATTTGATTGAGTATTATTAAAAGTTATTCATTTAGACGTCAATTCAGACGTCAATTCTCAACCGTTTTCCATGTAATTTTGCAGGCACCATCGGCTGGTATTACGGCAACTGCCCTGTAAATTTGGCGAACTGTGATTAATTACTGCGAAAGTTATTAATGAGATTGGTGTGAAATTTGATTGAGTATTATTAAAAGTTACTCATTTAGACGTCAATTCAGACGTCAATTCTCAACCGTTTTCCATGCCTTTTTGCAGGCAACATTGGCTTTTATTACGGCAACTTCCCTATAAATTTGGCGAACTGTGATTAATTACTGCGAAAGTTATTAATGAGATTGGTGAGAAATTTGATTGAGTATTATTAAAAGTTATTCATTTAGACGTCAATTCAGACGTCAATTCTTAACTGTTTTCCATGTAGTTTTGCAGGCACCATCGGCTGGTATTACGGCAACTTCCCTGTAAATTTGGCGAAGTTTGAATAATTACTGCAACAATTATTAATGAGATTGGTGTAAAATTTGATTGAGTATTATTAAAAGTTATTCATTTAGACATCAATTCAGACGTCAATTCTAAACTGTTTCCTATGTAGTTTTGCAGGCACCATCGGCTGGTATTACGACAACTTCCCTGTAAATTTGGCGAAGTTTGATTAATTACTGCAAAAGTTGTTAATGAGATTGGTGTGAAATTTGATTGACTATTATTAAAAGTTATTCATTTAGACGTCAATTCAGACGTCAATTCTCAACCGTTTTCCATGCAGTTTTGCAGGCAACATTGGCTTTTATTACGGCAACTTCCCTGTAAATTTGGCGAAGTTTGATTAATTACTGCATAAGTTATTAATGAGATTGGTGTAAAATTTGATTGAGTATTATTAAAAGTTATTCATTTAGACGTCAATTCAGACGTCAATTCTCAACCGTTTTCCATGTAGTTTTGAAGGCAACATCAGCTGTTATTACGGCAACTTCCCTGTAAATTTGGCGAAATTTGATTAATGTAAACTTTGCGAAGTTTGATTTATTACTGCAAAAAATATTAAAGAGATTGTTGTGAAATTTGATTGAGTATTATTAAAAGTTATTCATTTAAACGTCAATTAAGACGTCACTTCTCAACTGTTTTCCATGTAATTTTGCAGACACCATCGGCTGGTATCACGGCAACTTCCGTGTGAATTTGGCGAAGTTTGATTAATTATCGCAGAAGTTATTAATGAGCTTGGTGTGATATTTGATTGACTATTATTAAAAGTTATTCATTTAGACATCAATTCAGACGTCAATTCTCAACCGTTTTCCATGTAATTTTGCAGGCACCATCGGCTGGTATTACGGCAACTGCCCTGTAAATTTGGCGAACTGTGATTAATTACCGCAAAAGTTATTAATGAGATTGGTGTGAAATTTGATTGAGTATTATTAAAAGTTACTCATTTAGACGTCAATTCAGACGTCAATTCTCAACCGTTTTCCATGCAGTTTTGCAGGCAACATTGGCTTTTATTACGGCAACTTCCCTATAAATTTGGCGAAGTTTGATTAATTACTGCATAAGTTATTAATGATATTGCTGTAAAATTTGATTGAGTATTATTAAAAGTTATTCTTTTAGACGTCAATTCAGACGTCAATTCTTAACTGTTTTCCATGTAGTTTTGCAGGCACCATCGGTTGGTATTACGGCAACTTTCCTGTAAATTTGGCGAAGTTTGATTAATTACTGCAAAAATTATTAATGAGCTTGGTGTGAAATTTGATTGACTAATATTAAAAGTTATTCATTTAGACGTCAATTCAGACGTCAATTCTCAACCGTTTTCCATGTAGTTTTGCAGGCAACATTGGCTGTTATTACGGCGACTTCCCTGTAAATTTGTCGAAGTTTGATTAATTACTGCATAAGTTATTAATGAGATTGGTGTAAAATTTGATTGAGTATTATTACAAGTTATTCATTTAGACGTCAATTTAGACGTCAATTCTCAACTGTTTTCCATGTAGTTTTGCAGGCACCATCGGCTGGTATTACGGCAACATCCCTGTAAATTTGGCGAAGTTTGATTAATGTAAACTTTGCGAAGTTTGATTTATTACTGCAAAAAATATTAAAGAGATTGTTGTGAAATTTGATTGAGTATTATTAAAAGTTATTCATTTAAACGTCAATTCAGACGTCACTTCTCAACTGTTTTCCATGTTATTTTGCAGACACCATCGGCTGGTATTACGGCAACTTCCGTGTGAATTTGGCGAAGTTTGATTAATTATCGCAGAAGTTATTAATGAGCTTGGTGTGAAACTTGATTGACTATTATTAAAAGTTATTCATTTAGACGTCAATTCAGACGTCAATTCGCAACCGTTTTCCATGCAGTTTTGCAGGCAACATTGGCTTTTATTACGGCAACTTCCCTGTAAATTTGGCGAAGTTTGATTAATTACTGCATAAGTTATTAATGAGATTGGTGTAAAATTTGATTGAGTATTATTAAAAGTTATTCATTTAGACGTCAATTCAGACGTCAATTCTCAACCGTTTTCCATGTAGTTTTGAAGGCAACATCAGCTGTTATTACGGCAACTTCCCTGTAAATTTGGCGAAATTTGATTAATGTAAACTTTGCGAAGTTTGATTTATTACTGCAAAAAATATTAAAGAGATTGTTGTGAAATTTGATTGAGTATTATTAAAAGTTATTCATTTAAACGTCAATTCAGACGTCACTTCTCAACTGTTTTCCATGTAATTTTGCAGACACCATCGGCTGGTATCACGGCAACTTCCGTGTGAATTTGGCGAAGTTTGATTAATTATCGCAGAAATTATTAATGAGCTTGGTGTGATATTTGATTGACTATTATTAAAAGTTATTCATTTAGACGTCAATTCAGACGTCAATTCTCAACCGTTTTCCATGTAATTTTGCAGGCACCATCGGCTGGTATTACGGCAACTGCCCTGTAAATTTGGCGAACTGTGATTAATTACCGCAAAAGTTATTAATGAGATTGGTGTGAAATTTGATTGAGTATTATTAAAAGTTACTCATTTAGACGTCAATTCAGACGTCAATTCTCAACCGTTTTCCATGCAGTTTTGCAGGCAACATTGGCTTTTATTACGGCAACTTCCCTATAAATTTGGCGAAGTTTGATTAATTACTGCATAAGTTATTAATGATATTGCTGTAAAATTTGATTGAGTATTATTAAAAGTTATTCATTTAGACGTCAATTCAGACGTCAATTCTTAACTGTTTTCCATGTAGTTTTGCAGGCACCATCGGTTGGTATTACGGCAACTTTCCTGTAAATTTGGCGAAGTTTGATTAATTACTGCAAAAATTATTAATGAGCTTGGTGTGAAATTTGATTGACTATTATTAAAAGTTATTCATTTAGACGTCAATTCAGACGTCAATTCTCAACCGTTTTCCATGTAGTTTTGCAGGCAACATTGGCTGTTATTACGGCGACTTCCCTGTAAATTTGTCGAAGTTTGATTAATTACTGCATAAGTTATTAATGAGATTGGTGTAAAATTTGATTGAGTATTATTACAAGTTATTCATTTAGACGTCAATTTAGACGTCAATTCTCAACTGTTTTCCATGTAGTTTTGCAGGCACCATCGGCTGGTATTACGGCAACTTCCCTGTAAATTTGGCGAAGTTTGATTAATGTAAACTTTGCGAAGTTTGATTTATTACTGCAAAAAATATTAAAGAGATTGTTGTGAAATTTGATTGAGTATTATTAAAAGTTATTCATTTAAACGTCAATTCAGACGTCACTTCTCAACTGTTTTCCATGTAATTTTGCAGACACCATCGGCTGGTATTACGGCAACTTCCGTGTGAATTTGGCGAATATTGATTAATTATCGCAGAAGTTATTAATGAGCTTGGTGTGAAATTTGATTGACTATTATTAAAAGTTATTCATTTAGACGTCAATTCAGACGTCAATTCTCAACCGTTTTCCATGTAATTTTGCAGGCACCATCGGCTGGTATTACGGCAACTGCCCTGTAAATTTGGCGAACTGTGATTAATTACCGCAAAAGTTATTAATGAGATTGGTGTGAAATTTGATTGAGTATTATTAAAAGTTATTCATTTAGACGTCAATTCAGACGTCAATTCTCAACCGTTTTCCATGTAATTTTGCAGGCACCATCGGCTGGTATTACGGCAACTGCCCTGTAAATTTGGCGAACTGTGATTAATTACCGCAAAAGTTATTAATGAGATTGGTGTGAAATTTGATTGAGTATTATTAAAAGTTACTCATTTAGACGTCAATTCAGACGTCAATTCTCAACCGTTTTCCATGCAGTTTTGCAGGCAACATTGGCTTTTATTACGGCAACTTCCCTATAAATTTGGCGAAGTTTGATTAATTACTGCATAAGTTATTAATGATATTGCTGTAAAATTTGATTGAGTATTATTAAAAGTTATTCATTTAGACGTCAATTCAGACGTCAATTCTTAACTGTTTTCCATGTAGTTTTGCAGGCACCATCGGTTGGTATTACGGCAACTTTCCTGTAAATTTGGCGAAGTTTGATTAATTACTGCAAAAATTATTAATGAGCTTGGTGTGAAATTTGATTGACTATTATTAAAAGTTATTCATTTAGACGTCAATTCAGACGTCAATTCTCAACCGTTTTCCATGTAGTTTTGCAGGCAACATTGGCTGTTATTACGGCGACTTCCCTGTAAATTTGTCGAAGTTTGATTAATTACTGCATAAGTTATTAATGAGATTGGTGTAAAATTTGATTGAGTATTATTACAAGTTATTCATTTAGACGTCAATTTAGACGTCAATTCTCAACTGTTTTCCATGTAGTTTTGCAGGCACCATCGGCTGGTATTACGGCAACTGCCCTGTAAATTTGGCGAAGTTTGATTAATGTAAACTTTGCGAAGTTTGATTTATTACTGCAAAAAATATTAAAGAGATTGTTGTGAAATTTGATTGAGTATTATTAAAAGTTATTCATTAAACGTCAATTCAGACGTCACTTCTCAACTGTTTTCCATGTAATTTTGCAGACACCATCGGCTGGTATTACGGCAACTTCCGTGTGAATTTGGCGAAGTTTGATTAATTATCGCAGAAGTTATTAATGAGCTTGGTGTGAAATTTGATTGACTATTATTAAAAGTTATTCATTTAGACGTCAATTCAGACGTCAATTCTCAACCGTTTTCCATGTAATTTTGCAGGCACCATCGGCTGGTATTACGGCAACTGCCCTGTAAATTTGGCGAACTGTGATTAATTACCGCAAAAGTTATTAATGAGATTGGTGTGAAATTTGATTGAGTATTATTAAAAGTTACTCATTTAGACGTCAAATCAGACGTCAATTCTCAACCGTTTTCCATGCAGTTTTGCAGGCAACATTGGCTTTTATTACGGCAACTTCCCTATAAATTTGGCGAAGTTTGATTAATTACTGCATAAGTTATTAATGATATTGCTGTAAAATTTGATTGAGTATTATTAAAAGTTATTCATTTAGACGTCCATTCAGACGTCAATTCTTAACTGTTTTCCATGTAGTTTTGCAGGCACCATCGGTTGGTATTACGGCAACTTTCCTGTAAATTTGGCGAAGTTTGATTAATTACTGCAAAAATTATTAATGAGCTTGGTGTGAAATTTGATTGACTATTATTAAAAGTTATTCATTTAGTCGTCAATTCAGACGTCAATTCTCAACCGTTTTCCATGTAGTTTTGCAGGCATCATTGGCTGTTATTACGGCGACTTCCCTGTAAATTTGTCGAAGTTTGATTAATTACTGCATAAGTTATTAATGAGATTGGTGTAAAATTTGATTGAGTATTATTACAAGTTATTCATTTAGACGTCAATTTAGACGTCAATTCTCAACTGTTTTCCATGTAGTTTTGCAGGCACCATCGGCTGGTATTACGGCAACTTACCTGTAAATTTGGCGAAGTTTGAATAATTACTGCAACAATTATTAATGAGATTGGTGTAAAATTTGATTGAGTATTATTAAAAGTTATTCATTTAGACGTCAATTCAGACGTCAATTCTTAACTGTTTCCTATGTAGTTTTGCAGGCACCATCGGCTGGTATTACGGCAACTTCCCTGTAAATTTGGCGAAGTTTGATTAATTACTGCAAAAGTTATTAATGAGATTGGTGAGAAATTTGATTGAGTATTATTAAAAGTTATTCATTTAGACGTCAATTCAGACGTCAATTCTCAACCGTTTTCGATGTAGTTTTGCAGGCACCATTGGCTGGTATTACGGCAACTTCCGTGTGAATTTGGCGAAGTTTGATTAATTATCGCAGAAGTTATTAATGAGCTTGGTGTGAAATTTGATTGACTATTATTAAAAGTTATTCATTTAGACGTCAATTCAGACGTCAATTCTCAACCGTTTTCCATGTAATTTTGCAGGCACCATCGGCTGGTATTACGGCAACTTCCCTGTAAATTTGGCGAAGTTTGATTAATTACTGCAAAAGTTATTAATGAGATTGGTGTGAAATTTGATTGACTATTATTAAAAGTTATTCATTTAGACGTCAATTCAGACGTCAATTCTCAACCGTTTTCCATGCAGTTTTGCAGGCAACATTGGCTTTTATTACGGCAACTTCCCTGTAAATTTGGCGAAGTTTGATTAATTACTGCATAAGTTATTAATGAGATTGGTGTAAAATTTGATTGAGTATTATTAAAAGTTATTCATTTAGACGTCAATTTAGACGTCAATTCTCAACTGTTTTCCATGTAGTTTTGCAGGCACCATCGGCTGGTATTACGGCAACTTCCCTGTAAATTTGGCGAAGTTTGATTAATTACTGCAAAAATTATTAATGAGATTGGTGAGAAATTTGATTGAGTATTATTAAAAGTTATTCATTTAGACGTCAATTCAGACGTCAATTCTCAACCGTTTTCGATGTAGTTTTGCAGGCACCATCGGCTGGTATTACGGCAACTTCCCGTGTGAATTTGGCGAAGTTTGATTAATTATCGCAGAAGTTATTAATGAGCTTGGTGTGAAATTTGATTGACTATTATTAAAAGTTATTCATTTAGACGTCAATTCAGACGTCAATTCTCAACCGTTTTCCATGTAATTTTGCAGGCACCATCGGCTGGTATTACGGCAACTTCCGTGTGAATTTGGCGAAGTTTGATTAATTATCGCAGAAGTTATTAATGAGCTTGGTGTGAAATTTGATTGACTATTATTAAAAGTTATTCATTTAGACGTCAATTCAGACGTCAATTCTCAACCGTTTTCCATGTAATTTTGCAGGCACCATCGGCTAGTATTACGGCAACTTCCCTGTAAATTTGGCGAAGTTTGAATAATTACTGCAACAATTATTAATGAGATTGGTGTAAAATTTGATTGAGTATTATTAAAAGTTATTCATTTAGACATCAATTCAGACGTCAATTCTAAACTGTTTCCTATGTAGTTTTGCAGGCACCATCGGCTGGTATTACGGCAACTTCCCTGTAAATTTGGCGAAGTTGGATTAATTACTGCAAAAGTTATTAATGAGATTGGTGTGAAATTTGATTGAGTATTATTAAAAGTTATTCATTTAGACGTAAATTCAGACGTCAATTCTCAACCGTTTTCCATGTAGTTTTGCAGGCAATATCGGCTGTTATTACGGTAACTTCCCTGTGAATTTGGCGAAGTTTGATTATTTACTACAAAAGTTATTAATGAGATTGGTTTGAAATTTGATTGAGTATTATTAAAAGTTATTCATTTAGACGTCAATTCAGACGTCAATTCTCAACCGTTTTCCATGTAATTTTGCAGGCACCATCGGCTGGTATTACGGCAACTGCCCTGTAAATTTGGCGAACTGTGATTAATTACTGCGAAAGTTATTAATGAGATTGGTGTGAAATTTGATTGAGTATTATTAAAAGTTACTCATTTAGACGTCAATTCAGACGTCAATTCTCAACCGTTTTCCATGCCTTTTTGCAGGCAACATTGGCTTTTATTACGGCAACTTCCCTATAAATTTGGCGAAGTTTGATTAATTACTGCATAAGTTATTAATGATATTGCTGTAAAATTTGATTGAGTATTATTAAAAGTTATTCATTTAGACGTCAATTCAGACGTCAATTCTTAACTGTTTTCCATGTAGTTTTGCAGGCACCATCGGCTGGTATTACGGCAACTTCCCTGTAAATTTGGCGAAGTTTGATTAATTACTGCAAAAATTATTAATGAGCTTGGTGTGAAATTTGATTGACTATTATTAAAAGTTATTCATTTAGACGTCAATTCAGACGTCAATTCTCAACCGTTTTCCATGTAGTTTTGCAGGCACCATCGGCTAGTATTACGGCAACTTCCCTGTAAATTTGGCGAAGTTTGATTAATTACTGCAAAAGTTATTAATGAGATTGGTGTGAAATTTGATTGACTATTATTAAAAGTTATTCATTTAGACGTCAATTCAGACGTCAATTCTCAACCGTTTTCCATGCAGTTTTGCAGGCAACATTGGCTTTTATTACGGCAACTTCCCTGTAAATTTGGCGAAGTTTGATTAATTACTGCATAAGTTATTAATGAGATTGGTGTAAAATTTGATTGAGTATTATTAAAAGTTATTCATTTAGACGTCAATTTAGACGTCAATTCTCAACTGTTTTCCATGTAGTTTTGCAGGCACCATCGGCTGGTATTACGGCAACTTCCCTGTAAATTTGGCGAAGTTTGAATAATTACTGCAACAATTATTAATGAGATTGGTGTGAAATTTGATTGACTATTATTAAAAGTTATTCATTTAGACGTCAATTCAGACGTCAATTCTCAACCGTTTTCCATGCAGTTTTGCAGGCAACTTCCGGCAACTTCCCTGTAAATTTGGCTAAGTTTGATTAATTACTGCATAAGTTAATAATGAGATTGGTGTAAAATTTGATTGAGTATTATTAAAAGTTATTCATTTAGACGTCAATTCAGACGTCAATTCTCAACCGTTTTCCATGTAGTTTTGAAGGCAACATCAGCTGTTATTACGGCAACTTCCCTGTAAATTTGGCGAAGTTTGATTAATGTAAACTTTGCGAAGTTTGATTTATTACTGCAAAAAATATTAAGGAGATTGTTGTGAAATTTGATTGAGTATTATTAAAAGTTATTCATTTAAACGTCAATTCAGACGTCACTTCTCAACTGTTTTCCATGTAATTTTGCAGACACCATCGGCTGGTATTACGGCAACTTCCGTGTGTATTTGGCGAAGTTTGATTAATTATCGCAGAAGTTATTAATGAGCTTGGTGTGAAATTTGATTGACTATTATTAAAAGTTATTCATTTAGACGTCAATTCAGACGTCAATTCTCAACCGTTTTCCATGTAATTTTGCAGGCACCATCGGCTGGTATTACGGCAACTGCCCTGTAAATTTGGCGAACTGTGATTAATTACCGCAAAAGTTATTAATGAGATTGGTGTGAAATTTGATTGAGTATTATTAAAAGTTACTCATTTAGACGTCAATTCAGACGTCAATTCTCAACCGTTTTCCATGCAGTTTTGCAGGCAACATTGGCTTTTATTACGGCAACTTCCCTATAAATTTGGCGAAGTTTGATTAATTACTGCATAAGTTATTAATGATATTGCTGTAAAATTTGATTGAGTATTATTAAAAGTTATTCATTTAGACGTCAATTCAGACGTCAATTCTCAACTGTTTTCCATGTAGTTTTGCAGGCACCATCGGTTGGTATTACGGCAACTTTCCTGTAAATTTGGCGAAGTTTGATTAATTACTGCAAAAATTATTAATGAGCTTGGTGTGAAATTTGATTGACTATTATTAAAAGTTATTCATTTAGACGTCAAATCAGACGTCAATTCTCAACCGTTTTCCATGTAATTTTGCAGGCACCATCGGCTGGTATTACGGCAACTGCCCTGTAAATTTGGCGAAGTTTGATTAATTACTGCAAAAGTTATTAATGAGATTGGTGTGAAATTTGATTGACTATTATTAAAAGTTATTCATTTAGACGTCAATTCAGACGTCAATTCTCAACCGTTTTCCATGCAGTTTTGCAGGCAACATTGGCTTTTATTACGACAACTTCCCTGTAAATTTGGCGAAGTTTGATTAATTACTGCATAAGTTATTAATGAGATTGGTGTAAAATTTGATTGAGTATTATTAAAAGTTATTCATTTAGACGTCAATTTAGACGTCAATTCTCAACTGTTTTCCATGTAGTTTTGCAGGCACCATCGGCTGGTATTACGGCAACTTCCCTGTAAATTTGGCGAAGTTTGAATAATTACTGCAACAATTATTAATGAGATTGGTGTAAAATTTGATTGAGTATTATTAAAAGTTATTCATTTAGACATCAATTCATACGTCAATTCTAAACTGTTTCCTATGTAGTTTTGCAGGCACCATCGGCTGGTATTACGGCAACTTCCCTGTAAATTTGGCGAAGTTTGATTAATTACTGCAAAAGTTATTAATGAGATTGGTGTGACATTTGATTGACTATTATTAAAAGTTATTCATTTAGACGTCAATTCAGACGTCAATTCTCAACCGTTTTCCATGCAGTTTTGCAGGCAACATTGGCTTTTATTACGGCAACTTCCCTATAAATTTGGCGAAGTTTGATTAATTACTGCATAAGTTATTAATGAGATTGGTGTAAAATTTGATTGAGTATTATTAAAAGTTATTCATTTAGACGTCAATTTAGACGTCAATTCTCAACTGTTTTCCATGTAGTTTTGCAGGCACCATCGGCTGGTATTACGGCAACTTCCCTGTAAATTTGGCGAAGTTTGAATAATTACTGCAACAATTATTAATGAGATTGGTGTAAAATTTGATTGAGTATTATTAAAAGTTATTCATTTAGACATCAATTCATACGTCAATTCTAAACTGTTTCCTATGTAGTTTTGCAGGCACCATCGGCTGGTATTACGGCAACTTCCCTGTAAATTTGGCGAAGTTTGATTAATTACTGCAAAAGTTATTAATGAGATTGGTGTGAAATTTGATTGACTATTATTAAAAGTTATTCATTTAGACGTCAATTCAGACGTCAATTCTCAACCGTTTTCCATGCAGTTTTGCAGGCAACATTGGCTTTTATTACGGCAACTTCCCTGTAAATTTGGCGAAGTTTGATTAATTACTGCAAAAGTTATTAATGAGATTGGTGTGAAATTTGATTGAGTATTATTAAAAGCTATTCATTTAGACGTCAATTTAGACGTCAATTCTCAACTGTTTTCCATGTAGTTTTGCAGGCACCATCGGCTGGTATTACGGCAACTTCCCTGTAAATTTGGCGAAGTTTGAATAATTACTGCAACAATTATTAATGAGATTGGTGTAAAATTTGATTGAGTATTATTAAAAGTTATTCATATAGACATCAATTCAGACGTCAATTCTAAACTGTTTCCTATGTAGTTTTGCAGGCAACATTGGCTTTTATTACGGCAACTTCCCTGTAAATTTGGCGAAGTTTGATTAATTACTGCATAAGTTATTAATGAGATTGGTGTAAAATTTGATTGAGTATTTTTAAAAGTTATTCATTTAGACGTCAATTCAGACGTCAATTCTCAACCGTTTTCCATGTAGTTTTGAAGGCAACATCAGCTGTTATTACGGCAACTTCCCTGTAAATTTGGCGAAGTTTGATTAATGTAAACTTTGCGAAGTTTGATTTATTACTGCAAAAAATATTAAAGAGATTGTTGTGAAATTTGATTGAGTATTATTAAAAGTTATTCATTTAAACGTCAATTCAGACGTCACTTCTCAACTGTTTTCCATGTAATTTTGCAGACACCATCGGCTGGTATTACGGCAACTTCCGTGTGAATTTGGCGAAGTTTGATTAATTATCGCAGAAGTTATTAATGAGCTTGGTGTGAAATTCGATTGACTATTATTAAAAGTTATTCATTTAGACGTCAATTCAGACGTCAATTCTCAACCGTTTTCCATGTAATTTTGCAGGCACCATCGGCTGGTATTACGGCAACTTCCCTGTAAATTTGGCGAAGTTTGATTAATTACTGCAAAAGTTATTAATGAGATTGGTGTGAAATTTGATTGACTATTATTAAAAGTTATTCATTTAGACGTCAATTCAGACGTCAATTCTCAACCGTTTTCCATGCAGTTTTGCAGGCAACATTGGCTTTTATTACGGCAACTTCCCTATAAATTTGGCGAAGTTTGATTAATTACTGCATAAGTTATTAATGATATTGCTGTAAAATTTGATTGAGTATTATTAAAAGTTATTCATTTAGACGTCAATTCAGACGTCAATTCTTAACTGTTTTCCATGTAGTTTTGCAGGCACCATCGGTTGGTATTACGGCAACTTCCCTGTAAATTTGGCGAAGTTTGATTAATTACTGCAAAAATTATTAATGAGCTTGGTGTGAAATTTGATTGACTATTATTAAAAGTTATTCATTTAGACGTCAATTCAGACGTCAATTCTCAACCGTTTTCCATGTAGTTTTGCAGGCAACATTGGCTGTTATTACGGCGACTTCCCGGTAAATTTGTCGAAGTTTGATTAATTACTGCATAAGTTATTAATGAGATTGGTGTAAAATTTGATTGAGTATTATTAAAAATTATTCATTTAGACGTCAATTTAGACGTCAATTCTCAACTGTTTTCCATGTAGTTTTGCAGGCACCATCGGCTGGTATTACGGCAACTTACCTGTAAATTTGGCGAAGTTTGAATAATTACTGCAACAATTATTAATGAGATTGGTGTAAAATTTGATTGAGTATTATTAAAAGTTATTCATTTAGACGTCAATTCAGACGTCAATTCTAAACTGTTTCCTATGTAGTTTTGCAGGCACCATCGGCTGGTATTACGGCAACTTCCCTGTAAATTTGGCGAAGTTTGATTAATTACTGCAAAAGTTATTAATGAGATTGGTGTGAAATTTGATTGAGTATTATTAAAAGTTATTCATTTAGACGTCAATTCAGACGTCAATTCTAAACCGTTTTCGATGTAGTTTTGCAGGCACCATCGGCTGGTATTACGGCAACTTCCGTGTGAATTTTGCGAAGTTTGATTAATTATCGCAGAAGTTATTAATGAGCTTGGTGTGAAATTTGATTGACTATTATTAAAAGTTATTCATTTAGACGTCAATTCAGACGTCAATTCTCAACCGTTTTCGATGTAGTTTTGCAGGCACCATCGGCTGGTACTACGGCAACTTACCTGTAAATTTGGCGAAGTTTGAATAATTACTGCAACAATTATTAATGAGATTGGTGTAAAATTTGATTGAGTATTATTAAAAGTTATTCATTTAGACGTCAATTCAGACGTCAATTCTCAACCGTTTCCCATGTAATTTTGCAGGCACCATCGGCTGGTATTACGGCAACTGCCCTGTAAATTTGGCGAACTGTGATTAATTACTGCAAAAGTTATTAATGAGATTGGTGTGAAATTTGATGGACTATTATTAAAAGTTATTCATTTAGACGTCAATTCAGACGTCAATTCTCAACCGTTTTCGATGTCGTTTTGCAGGCACCATCAGCTGGTACTACGGCAACTTCCGTGTAAATTTGGCAAAGTTTGATTGATTACTGCAAAAGTTATTAATGAGATTGGTGTGAAATTTGATTGAGTATTATTAAAAGTTATTCATTTAGACGTCAATTCAGACGTCAATTCTCAACCGTTTTCGATGTAGTTTTGCAGGCACCATCGGCTGGTATTACGGCAACTTCCGTGTGAATTTTGCGAAGTTTGATTAATTATCGCAGAAGTTATTAATGAGCTTGGTGTGAAATTTGATTGACTATTATTAAAAGTTATTCATTTAGACGTCAATTCAGACGTCAATTCTCAACCGTTTCCCATGTAATTTTGGAGGCACCATCGGCTGGTATTACGGCAACTGCCCTGTAAATTTGGCGAACTGTGATTAATTACTGCAAAAGTTATTAATGAGATTGGTGTGAAATTTGATTGACTATTATTAAAAGTGATTCATTTAGACGTCAATTCAGACGTCAATCCTCAACCGTTTTCGATGTAGTTTTGCAGGCACCATCAGCTGGTACTACGGCAACTTCCGTGTAAATTTGGCAAAGTTTGATTGATTACTGCAAAAGTTATTAATGAGATTGGTGTGAAATTTGATTGAGTATTATTAAAAGTTATTAATTTAGACGTCAATTCAGACGTCAATTCTCAACCGTTTTCGATGTCGTTTTGCAGGCACCATCGGCTGGTACTACGGCAACTTCCGTGTAAATTTGGCGAAGTTTGATTAATTATTGCAGAAGTTATTAATGAACTTGGTGTGAAATTTGATTGACTATTGTTAAAAGTTATTCATTTAGACGTCAATTCAGACGTCAATTCTCAACCGTTTTCCATGCAGTTTTGCAGGCAACATTGGCTTTTATTACGGCAACTTCCCTGTAAATTTGGCGAAGTTTGATTAATTACTGCATAAGTTATTAATGAGATTGGTGTAAAATTTGATTGAGTATTATTAAAAGTTATTCATTTAGACGTCAATTCAGACGTCAATTCTCAACCGTTTTCCATGTAGTTTTGAAGGCAACATCGGCTGTTATTACGGCAACTTCCCTGTAAATTTGGCGAAGTTTGATTAATGTAAACTTTGCGAAGTTTGATTTATTACTGCAAAAATTATTAAAGAGATTGTTGTGAAATTTGATTGAGTATTATTAAAAGTTATTCTTTTAAACGTCAATTCAGACGTCACTTCTCAACTGTTTTCCATGTAATTTTGCAGACACCATCGGCTGGTATTACGGCAACGTCCCTGTAAATTTGACGAAGTTTGATTAGTTACTGCAAAAGTTATTAATGAGATTGGTGTGAAATTTGATTGAGTATTATTAAAAGTTATTCATCTAGGCGTCAATTCAGACGTCAATTCTCAACCGTTTTCGATGTAGTTTTGCAGGCACCATCGGCTGGTATTACGGCAACTTCCGTGTGAATTTGGCGAAGTTTGATTAATTATCGCAGAAGTTATTAATGAGCTTGGTGTGAAATTTGATTGACTATTATTAAAAGTTATTCATTTAGACGTCAATTCAGACGTCAATTCTCAACCGTTTTCCATGTAATTTTGCAGGCACCATCGGCTGGTATTACGGCAACTGCCCTGTAAATTTGGCGAACTGTGATTAATTACTGCAAAAGTTATTAATGAGATTGGTGTGAAATTTGATTGAGTATTATTAAAAGTTATTCATTTAGACGTCAATTTAGACGTCAATTCTCAGCCGTTTTTCATGTAGTTTTGCAGGCAACATTGGCTGTTATTACGGCGACTTCCCTGTAAATTTGTCGAAGTTTGATTAATTACTGCATAAGTTATTAATGAGATTGGTGTAAAATTTGATTGAGTATTATTAAAAGTTATTCATTTAGACGTCAATTTAGACGTCAATTCTCAACTGTTTTCCATGTAGTTTTGCAAGCACCATCGGCTGGTATTACGGCAACTTCCCTGTAAATTTGGCGAAGTTTGAATAATTACTGTAACAATTATTAATGAGATTGGTGTAAAATTTGATTGAGTATTATTAAAAGTTATTCATTTAGACGTCAATTCAGACGTCAATTCTAAACTGTTTCCTATGTAGTTTTGCAGGCACCATCGGCTGGTATTACGGCAACTTCCCTGTAAATTTGGCGAAGTTTGATTAATTACTGCAAAAGTTATTAATGAGATTGGTGTGACATTTGATTGACTATTATTAAAAGTTATTCATTTAGACGTCAATTCAGACGTCAATTCTCAACCGTTTTCCATGTAATTTTTCAGGCACCATCGGCTGGTATTACGGCAACTGCCTTGTAAATTTGGCGAACTGTGATTAATTACTGCAAAAGTTATTAATGAGATTGGTGTGAAATTAGATTGAGTATTATTAAAAGTTACTCATTTAGACGTCAATTCAGACGTCAATTCTCAACCGTTTTCCATGTAGTTTTGCAGGCAACATTGGCTGTTATTACGGCGACTTCCCTGTAAATTTGTCGAAGTTTGATTAATTACTGCATAAGTTATTAATGAGATTGGTGTAAAATTTGATTGAGTATTATTAAAAGTTATTCATTTAGACGTCAATTTAGACGTCAATTCTCAACTGTTTTCCATGTAGTTTTGCAGGCACCATCGGCTGGTATTACGGCAACTTCCGTGTGAATTTGGCGAAGTTTGATTAATTATCGCAGAAGTTATTAATGAGCTTGGTGTGAAATTCGATTGACTATTATTAAAAGTTATTCATTTAGACGTCAATTCAGACGTCAATTCTCAACCGTTTTCCATGTAATTTTGCAGGCACCATCGGCTGGTATTACGGCAACTGCCCTGTAAATTTGGCGAACTGTGATTAATTATTGCAAAAGTTATTAATGAGATTGGTGTGAAATTTGATTGAGTATTATTAAAAGTTACTCATTTAGACGTCAATTCAGACGTCAATTCTCAACCGTTTTCCATGCAGTTTTGCAGGCAACATTGGCTTTTATTACGGCAACTTCCCTATAAATTTGGCGAAGTTTGATTAATTACTGCATAAGTTATTAATGATATTGCTGTAAAATTTGATTGAGTATTATTAAAAGTTATTCATTTAGACGTCAATTCAGACGTCAATTCTTAACTGTTTTCCATGTAGTTTTGCAGGCACCATCGGTTGGTATTACGGCAACTTCCCTGTAAATTTGGCGAAGTTTGATTAATTACTGCAAAAATTATTAATGAGCTTGGTGTGAAATTTGATTGACTATTATTAAAAGTTATTCATTTAGACGTCAATTCAGACGTCAATTCTCAACCGTTTTCCATGTAGTTTTGCAGGCACCATCGGCTGGTATTACGGCAACTTACCTGTAAATTTGGCGAAGTTTGAATAATTACTGCAACAATTATTAATGAGATTGGTGTAAAATTTGCTTGAGTATTATTAAAAGTTATTCATTTAGACGTCAATTTAGACGTCAATTCTCAACTGTTTTCCATGTAGTTTTGCAAGCACCATCGGCTGGTATTACGGCAACTTCCCTGTAAATTTGGCGAAGTTTGAATAATTACTGTAACAATTATTAATGAGATTGGTGTAAAATTTGATTGAGTATTATTAAAAGTTATTCATTTAGACGTCAATTCAGACGTCAATTCTAAACTGTTTCCTATGTAGTTTTGCAGGCACCATCGGCTGGTATTACGGCAATTTCCCTGTAAATTTGGCGAAGTTTGATTAATTACTGCAAAAGTTATTAATGAGATTGGTGTGAAATTTGATTGAGTATTATTAAAAGTTATTCATTTAGACGTCAATTCAGACGTCAATTCTCAACCGTTTTCGATGTAGTTTTGCAGGCACCATCGGCTGGTATTACGGCAACTTCCGTGTGAATTTTGCGAAGTTTGATTAATTATCGCAGAAGTTATTAATGAGCTTGGTGTGAAATTTGATTGACTATTATTAAAAGTTATTCATTTAGACGTCAATTCAGACGTCAATTCTCAACCGTTTCCCATGTAATTTTGGAGGCACCATCGGCTGGTATTACGGCAACTGCCCTGTAAATTTGGCGAACTGTGATTAATTACTGCAAAAGTTATTAATGAGATTGGTGTGAAATTTGATTGACTATTATTAAAAGTGATTCATTTAGACGTCAATTCAGACGTCAATCCTCAACCGTTTTCAATGTAGTTTTGCAGGCACCATCAGCTGGTACTACGGCAACTTCCGTGTAAATTTGGCAAAGTTTGATTGATTACTGCAAAAGTTATTAATGAGATTGGTGTGAAATTTGATTGAGTATTATTAAAAGTTATTCATTTAGACGTCAATTCAGACGTCAATTCTCAACCGTTTTCGATGTCGTTTTGCAGGCACCATCGGCTGGTACTACGGCAACTTCCGTGTAAATTTGGCGAAGTTTGAATAATTATTGCAGAAGTTATTAATGAACTTGGTGTGAAATTTGATTGACTATTGTTAAAAGTTATTCATTTAGACGTCAATTCAGACGTCAATTCTCAACCGTTTTCCATGTAATTTTGCAGGCACCATCGGCTGGTATTACGGCAACTGCCCTGTAAATTTGGCGAACTGTGATTAATTACTGCAAAAGTTATTAATGAGATTGGTGTGAAATTTGATTGACTATTATTAAAAGTTATTCATTTAGACGTCAATTCAGACGTCAATTCTCAACCGTTTTCCATGTAATTTTGCAGGCACCATCGGCTGGTATTACGGCAACTGCCCTGTAAATTTGGCGAACTGTGATTAATTACTGCAAAAGTTATTAATGAGATTGGTGTGAAATTTGATTGAGTATTATTAAAAGTTATTCATTTAGACGTCAATTTAGACGTCAATTCTCAGCCGTTTTTCATGTAGTTTTGCAGGCAACATTGGCTGTTATTACGGCGACTTCCCTGTAAATTTGTCGAAGTTTGATTAATTACTGCATAAGTTATTAATGAGATTGGTGTAAAATTTGATTGAGTATTATTAAAAGTTATTCATTTAGACGTCAATTTAGACGTCAATTCTCAACTGTTTTCCATGTAGTTTTGCAAGCACCATCGGCTGGTATTACGGCAACTTCCCTGTAAATTTGGCGAAGTTTGAATAATTACTGTA
This sequence comes from Flabesymbios commensalis, assembly GCA_964017125.1. Classification (NCBI taxonomy): domain Eukaryota; kingdom Metazoa; phylum Annelida; class Polychaeta; order Terebellida; family Flabelligeridae; genus Flabesymbios; species Flabesymbios commensalis. Next base: position 16,185 of record CAXHKU010000762.1, on the reverse strand, counting down.
ACAATTATTAATGAAATTGGTGTAAAATTTGATTGAGTATTATTAAAAGTTATTCATTTAGACGTCAATTCAGACGTCAATTCTAAACTGTTTCCTATGTAGTTTTGCAGGCACCATCGGCTGGTATTACGGCAACTTCCCTGTAAATTTGGCGAAGTTTGATTAATTACTGCAAAAGTTATTAATGAGATTGGTGTGACATTTGATTGACTATTATTAAAAGTTATTCATTTAGACGTCAATTCAGACGTCAATTCTCAACCGTTTTCCATGTAATTTTTCAGGCACCATCGGCTGGTATTACGGCAACTGCCCTGTAAATTTGGCGAACTGTGATTAATTACTGCAAAAGTTATTAATGAGATTGGTGTGAAATTAGATTGAGTATTATTAAAAGTTACTCATTTAGACGTCAATTCAGACGTCAATTCTCAACCGTTTTCCATGTAGTTTTGCAGGCAACATTGGCTGTTATTACGGCGACTTCCCTGTAAATTTGTCGAAGTTTGATTAATTACTGCATAAGTTATTAATGAGATTGGTGTAAAATTTGATTGAGTATTATTAAAAGTTATTCATTTAGACGTCAATTTAGACGTCAATTCTCAACTGTTTTCCATGTAGTTTTGCAGGCACCATCGGCTGGTATTACGGCAACTTCCGTGTGAATTTGGCGAGGTTTGATTAATTATCGCAGAAGTTATTAATGAGCTTGGTGTGAAATTCGATTGACTATTATTAAAAGTTATTCATTTAGACGTCAATTCAGACGTCAATTCTCAACCGTTTTCCATGTAATTTTGCAGGCACCATCGGCTGGTATTACGGCAACTGCCCTGTAAATTTGGCGAACTGTGATTAATTATTGCAAAAGTTATTAATGAGATTGGTGTGAAATTTGATTGAGTATTATTAAAAGTTACTCATTTAGACGTCAATTCAGACGTCAATTCTCAACCGTTTTCCATGCAGTTTTGCAGGCAACATTGGCTTTTATTACGGCAACTTCCCTATAAATTTGGCGAAGTTTGATTAATTACTGCATAAGTTATTAATGATATTGCTGTAAAATTTGATTGAGTATTATTAAAAGTTATTCATTTAGACGTCAATTCAGACGTCAATTCTTAACTGTTTTCCATGTAGTTTTGCAGGCACCATCGGTTGGTATTACGGCAACTTCCCTGTAAATTTGGCGAAGTTTGATTAATTACTGCAAAAATTATTAATGAGCTTGGTGTGAAATTTGATTGACTATTATTAAAAGTTATTCATTTAGACGTCAATTCAGACGTCAATTCTCAACCGTTTTCCATGTAGTTTTGCAGGCACCATCGGCTGATATTACGGCAACTTACCTGTAAATTTGGCGAAGTTTGAATAATTACTGCAACAATTATTAATGAGATTGGTGTAAAATTTGATTGAGTATTATTAAAAGTTATTCATTTAGACGTCAATTCAGACGTCAATTCTAAACTGTTTCCTATGTAGTTTTGCAGGCACCATCGGCTGGTATTACGGCAATTTCCCTGTAAATTTGGCGAAGTTTGATTAATTACTGCAAAAGTTATTAATGAGATTGGTGTGAAATTTGATTGAGTATTATTAAAAGTTATTCATTTAGACGTCAATTCAGACGTCAATTCTCAACCGTTTTCGATGTAGTTTTGCAGGCACCATCGGCTGGTATTACGGCAACTTCCGTGTGAATTTTGCGAAGTTTGATTAATTATCGCAGAAGTTATTAATGAGCTTGGTGTGAAATTTGATTGACTATTATTAAAAGTTATTCATTTAGACGTCAATTCAGACGTCAATTCTCAACCGTTTCCCATGTAATTTTGGAGGCACCATCGGCTGGTATTACGGCAACTGCCCTGTAAATTTGGCGAACTGTGATTAATTACTGCAAAAGTTATTAATGAGATTGGTGTGAAATTTGATTGACTATTATTAAAAGTGATTCATTTAGACGTCAATTCAGACGTCAATCCTCAACCGTTTTCGATGTAGTTTTGCAGGCACCATCAGCTGGTACTACGGCAACTTCCGTGTAAATTTGGCAAAGTTTGATTGATTACTGCAAAAGTTATTAATGAGATTGGTGTGAAATTTGATTGAGTATTATTAAAAGTTATTCATTTAGACGTCAATTCAGACGTCAATTCTCAACCGTTTTCGATGTCGTTTTGCAGGCACCATCGGCTGGTACTACGGCAACTTCCGTGTAAATTTGGCGAAGTTTGAATAATTATTGCAGAAGTTATTAATGAACTTGGTGTGAAATTTGATTGACTATTGTTAAAAGTTATTCATTTAGACGTCAATTCAGACGTCAATTCTCAACCGTTTTCCATGCAGTTTTGCAGGCAACATTGGCTTTTATTACGGCAACTTCCCTGTAAATTTGGCGAAGTTTGATTAATTACTGCATAAGTTATTAATGAGATTGGTGTAAAATTTGATTGAGTATTATTAAAAGTTATTCATTTAGACGTCAATTCAGACGTCAATTCTCAACCGTTTTCCATGTAGTTTTGAAGGCAACATCGGCTGTTATTACGGCAACTTCCCTGTAAATTTGGCGAAGTTTGATTAATGTAAACTTTGCGAAGTTTGATTTATTACTGCAAAAATTATTAAAGAGATTGTTGTGAAATTTGATTGAGTATTATTAAAAGTTATTCTTTTAAACGTCAATTCAGACGTCACTTCTCAACTGTTTTCCATGTAATTTTGCAGACACCATCGGCTGGTATTACGGCAACTTCCCTGTAAATTTGACGAAGTTTGATTAGTTACTGCAAAAGTTATTAATGAGATTGGTGTGAAATTTGATTGAGTATTATTAAAAGTTATTCATCTAGGCGTCAATTCAGACGTCAATTCTCAACCGTTTTCGATGTAGTTTTGCAGGCACCATCGGCTGGTATTACGGCAACTTCCGTGTGAATTTGGCGAAGTTTGATTAATTATCGCAGAAGTTATTAATGAGCTTGGTGTGAAATTTGATTGACTATTATTAAAAGTTATTCATTTAGACGTCAATTCAGACGTCAATTCTCAACCGTTTTCCATGTAATTTTGCAGGCACCATCGGCTGGTATTACGGCAACTGCCCTGTAAATTTGGCGAACTGTGATTAATTACTGCAAAAGTTATTAATGAGATTGGTGTGAAATTTGATTGAGTATTATTAAAAGTTATTCATTTAGACGTCAATTTAGACGTCAATTCTCAACCGTTTTTCATGTAGTTTTGCAGGCAACATTGGCTGTTATTACGGCAACTTCCCTGTAAATTTGGCGAAGTTTGAATAATTACTGTAACAATTATTAATGAGATTGGTGTAAAATTTGATTGAGTATTATTAAAAGTTATTCATTTAGACGTCAATTTAGACGTCAATTCTCAACTGTTTTCCATGTAGTTTTGCAAGCACCATCGGCTGGTATTACGGCAACTTCCCTGTAAATTTGGCGAAGTTTGATTAATTACTGCAAAAGTTATTAATGAGATTGGTGTGACATTTGATTGACTATTATTAAAAGTTATTCATTTAGACGTCAATTCAGACGTCAATTCTCAACCGTTTTCCATGTAATTTTTCAGGCACCATCGGCTGGTATTACGGCAACTGCCCTGTAAATTTGGCGAACTGTGATTAATTACTGCAAAAGTTATTAATGAGATTGGTGTGAAATTAGATTGAGTATTATTAAAAGTTACTCATTTAGACGTCAATTCAGACGTCAATTCTCAACCGTTTTCCATGTAGTTTTGCAGGCAACATTGGCTGTTATTACGGCGACTTCCCTGTAAATTTGTCGAAGTTTGATTAATTACTGCATAAGTTATTAATGAGATTGGTGTAAAATTTGATTGAGTATTATTAAAAGTTATTCATTTAGACGTCAATTTAGACGTCAATTCTCAACTGTTTTCCATGTAGTTTTGCAGGCACCATCGGCTGGTATTACGGCAACTTACCTGTAAATTTGGCGAAGTTTGAATAATTACTGCAACAATTATTAATGAGATTGGTGTAAAATTTGATTGAGTATTATTAAAAGTTATTCATTTAGACGTCAATTCAGACGTCAATTCTAAACTGTTTCCTATGTAGTTTTGCAGGCACCATCGGCTGGTATTACGGCAACTTCCCTGTAAATTTGGCGAAGTTTGATTAATTACTGCAAAAGTTATTAATGAGATTGGTGTGAAATTTGATTGAGTATTATTAAAAGTTATTCATTTAGACGTCAATTCAGACGTCAATTCTCAACCGTTTTCGATGTAGTTTTGCAGGCACCATCGGCTGGTATTACGGCAACTTCCGTGTGAATTTTGCGAAGTTTGATTAATTATCGCAGAAGTTATTAATGAGCTTGGTGTGAAATTTGATTGACTATTATTAAAAGTTATTCATTTAGACGTCAATTCAGACGTCAATTCTCAACCGTTTCCCATGTAATTTTGCAGGCACCATCGGCTGGTATTACGGCAACTGCCCTGTAAATTTGGCGAACTGTGATTAATTACTGCAAAAGTTATTAATGAGATTGGTGTGAAATTTGATTGACTATTATTAAAAGTTATTCATTTAGACGTCAATTCAGACGTCAATTCTCAACCGTTTTCGATGTAGTTTTGCAGGCACCATCAGCTGGTACTACGGCAACTTCCGTGTAAATTTGGCAAAGTTTGATTGATTACTGCAAAAGTTATTAATGAGATTGGTGTGAAATTTGATTGAGTATTATTAAAAGTTATTCATTTAGACGTCAATTCAGACGTCAATTCTCAACCGTTTTCGATGTAGTTTTGCAGGCGCCATCGGCTGGTACTACGGCAACTTCCGTGTAAATTTGGCGAAGTTTGATTAATTATTGCAGAAGTTATTAATGAACTTGGTGTGAAATTTGATTGACTATTATTAAAAGTTATTCATTTAGACGTCAATTCAGACGTCAATTCTCAACCGTTTTCCATGCAGTTTTGCAGGCAACATTGGCTTTTATTACGGCAACTTCCCTGTAAATTTGGCGAAGTTTGATTAATTACTGCATAAGTTATTAATGAGATTGGTGTAAAATTTGATTGAGTATTATTAAAAGTTATTCATTTAGACGTCAATTCAGACGTCAATTCTCAACCGTTTTCCATGTAGTTTTGAAGGCAACATCGGCTGTTATTACGGCAACTTCCCTGTAAATTTGACGAAGTTTGATTAATGTAAACTTTGCGAAGTTTGATTTATTACTGCAAAAATTATTAAAGAGATTGTTGTGAAATTTGATTGAGTATTATTAAAAGTTATTCATTTAAACGTCAATTCAGACGTCACTTCTCAACTGTTTTCCATGTAATTTTGCAGACACCATCGGCTGGTATTACGGCAACTTCCCTGTAAATTTGACGAAGTTTGATTAGTTACTGCAAAAGTTATTAATGAGATTGGTGTGAAATTTGATTGAGTATTATTAAAAGTTATTCATCTAGGCGTCAATTCAGACGTCAATTCTCAACCGTTTTCGATGTAGTTTTGCAGGCAACATCGGCTGGTATTACGGCAACTTCCGTGTGAATTTGGCGAAGTTTGATTAATTATCGCAGAAGTTATTATTGAGCTTGGTGTGAAATTTGATTGACTATTATTAAAAGTTATTCATTCAGACGTCAATTTAGACGTCAATTCTCAACCGTTTTCCATGTAATTTTGCAGGCACCATCGGCTGGTATTACGGCAACTGCCCTGTAAATTTGGCGAACTGTGATTAATTACTGCAAAAGTTATTAATGAGATTGGTGTGAAATTTGATTGAGTATTTTTAAAAGTTATTCATTTAGACGTCTATTCAGACGTCAATTCTCAACCGTTTTCCATGTAGTTTTGCAGGCAACATTGACTGTTATTACGGCAACTTCCCTGTAAATTTGGCGAAGTTTGATTAATTATCGCAGAAGTTATTAATGAGCTTGGTGTGAAATTTGATTGACTATTATTAAAAGTTATTCACTTAAACGTCAATTCAGACGTCACTTCTCAACTGTTTTCCATGTAATTTTGCAGACACCATCGGCTGGTATTACGGCAACTTCCCTGTAAATTTGACGAAGTTTGATTAGTTACTGCAAAAGTTATTAATGAGATTGGTGTGAAATTTGATTGAGTATTTTTAAAAGTTATTCATTTAGACGTCAATTCAGACGTCAATTCTCAACCGTTTTCCATGTAGTTTTGCAGGCAACATTGACTGTTATTACGGCAACTTCCCTGTAAATTTGGCGAAGTTTGATTAATTATCGCAGAAGTTATTAATGAGCTTGGTGTGAAATTTGATTGACTATTATTAAAAGTTATTCATTTAGACGTCAATTCAGACGTCAATTCTCAACCTTTTTCCATGTAATTTTGCAGGCACCATCGGCTGTTATTACGGCAACTGCCCTGTAAATTTGGCGAACTGTGATTAATTACTGCAAAAGTTATTAATGAGATTGGTGTGAAATTTGATTGACTATTATTAAAAGTTATTCATTTAGACGTCAATTCAGACGTCAATTCTCAACCGTTTTCGATGTAGTTTTGCAGGCACCATCAGCTGGTACTACGGCAACTTCCGTGTAAATTTGGCGAAGTTTGATTAATCACTGCAAAAGTTATTAATGAGATTGGTGTGAAATTTGATTGAGTATTATTAAAAGTTATTCATTTAGACGTCAATTCAGACGTCAATTCTCAACCGTTTTCGATGTAGTTTTGCAGGCACCATCCGCTGGTACTACGGCAACTTCCGTGTAAATTTGGCGAAGTTTGAATAATTATTGCAGAAGTTATTAATGAGCTTGGTGTGAAATTTGATTGACTATTATTAAAAGTTATTCATTTAGACGTCAATTCAGACGTCAATTCTCAACCGTTTTCCATGCAGTTTTGCAGGCAACATTGGCTTTTATTACGGCAACTTCCCTGTAAATTTAGCGAAGTTTGATTAATTACTGCATAAGTTATTAATGCGATTGGTGTAAAATTTGATTGAGTATTATTAAAAGTTATTCATTTAGACGTCAATTCAGACGTCAATTCTCAACCGTTTTCCATGTAGTTTTGAAGGCAACATCGGCTGTTATTACGGCAACTTCCCTGTAAATTTGGCGAAGTTTGATTTATGTAAACTTTGCGAAGTTTGATTTATTACTGCAAAAATTATTAAAGAGATTGTTGTGAAATTTGATTGAGTATTATTAAAAGTTATTCATTTAAACGTCAATTCAGACGTCACTTCTCAACTGTTTTCCATGTAATTTTGCAGACACCATCGGCTGGTATTACGGCAACTTCCCTGTAAATTTGACGAAGTTTGATTAGTTACTGCAAAAGTTATTAATGAGATTGGTGTGAAATTTGATTGAGTATTATTAAAAGTTATTCATTTAGGCGTCAATTCAGACGTCAATTCTCAACCGTTTTCGATGTAGTTTTGCAGGCACCATCGGCTGGTATTACGGCAACTTCCGTGTGAATTTGGCGAACTGTGATTAATTACTGCAAAAGTTATTAATGAGATTGGTGTGAAAATTGACTGAGTATTATTAGAAGTTACTCATTTAGACGTCAATTCAGATGTCAATTCTCAACCGTTTTCCATGCAGTTTTGCAGGCAACATTGGCTTTTAGTACGGCAACTTCCCTGTATATTTGGCGAAGTTTGATTAATTACTGCATAAGTTATTAATGATATTGCTGTAAAATTTGATTGAGTATTATTAAAAGTTATTCATTTAGACGTCAATTCAGACGTCAATTCTTAACTGTTTTCCATGTAGTTTTGCAGGCACCATCGGCTGGTATTACGGCAACTTCCCTGTAAATTTGGCGAAGTTTGATTAATTACTGCAAAAATTATTAATGAGCTTGGTGTGAAATTTGATTGACTATTATTAAAACTTATTCATTTAGACGTAAATTCAGACGTCAATTCTCAACCATTTTCCATGTAGTTTTGCAGGCAACATTGGCTGTTATTACGGCGACTTCCCTGTAAATTTGTCGAAGTTTGATTAATTACTGCATAAGTTATTAATGAGATTGGTGTGAAATTTGATTGAGTTTTATTAAAAGTTATTCATTTAGGCGTCAATTCAGACGTCAATTCTCAACCGTTTTCCATGCAGTTTTGCAGGCAACATTGGCTTTTATTACGGCAACTTCCCTGTAAATTTGGCGAAGTTTGATTAATTACTGCATAAGTTATTAATGAGATTGGTGTAAAATTTGATTGAGTATTATTAAAAGTTATTCATTTAGACGTCAATTCAGACGTCAATTCTCAACCGTTTTCCATGTAGTTTTGAAGGCAACATCGGCTGTTATTACGGCAACTTCCCTGTAAATTTGGCGAAGTTTGATTAATGTAAACTTTGCGAAGTTTGATTTATTACTGCAAAAATTATTAAACAGATTGTTGTGAAATTTGATTGAGTATTATTAAAAGTTATTCATTTAAACGTCAATTCAGACGTCACTTCTCAACTGTTTTCCATGTAATTTTGCAGACACCATCGGCTGGTATTACGGCAACTTCCGTGTGAATTTGGCGAAGTTTGATTAATTATCGCAGAAGTTATTAATGAGCTTGGTGTGAAATTTGATTGACTATTATTAAAAGTTATTCATTTAGACGTCAATTCAGACGTCAATTCTCAACCGTTTTCCATGTAATTTTGCAGGCACCATCGGCTGGTACTACGGCAACTGCCCTGTAAATTTGGCGAACTGTGAATAATTACTGCAAAAGTTATTAATGAGATTGGTGTGAAATTTGATTGAGTATTATTAAAAGTTTCTCATTTAGACGTCAATTCAGACGTCAATTCTCAACCGTTTTCCATGCAGTTTTGCAGGCAACATTGGCTTTTATTACGGCAACTGCCCTATAAATTTGGCGAAGTTTGATTAATTACTGCATAAGTTATTAATGATATTGCTGTAAAATTTGATTGAGTATCATTAAAAGTTATTCATTTAGACGTCAATTCAGACGTCAATTCTTAACTGCTTTCCATGTAGTTTTGCAGGCACCATCGGCTGGTATTACGGCAACTTCCCTGTAAATTTGGCAAAGTTTGATTAATTACTGCAAAAATTATTAATGAGCTTGGTGTGAAATTTGATTGACTATTATTAAAAGTTATTCATTTAGACGTCAATTCAGACGTCAATTCTCAACCGTTTTCGATGTAGTTTTGCAGGCACCATCGGCTGGTATTACGGCAACTTCCGTGTGAATTTGGCGAAGTTTGATTAATTATCGCAGAAGTTATTAATGAGCTTGGTGTGAAATTTGATTGACTATTATTAAAAGTTATTCATTTAGACGTCAATTCAGACGTCAATTCTCAACCGTTTTCCATGTAATTTTGCAGGCACCATCGGCTGGTATTACGGCAACTGCCCTGTAAATTTGGCGAACTGTGATTAATTACTGCAAAAGTTATTAATGAGATTTGTGTGAAATTTGATTGACTATTATTAAAAGTTATTCATTTAGACGTCAATTCAGACGTCAATTCTCAACCGTTTTCCATGTAGTTTTGCAGGCAACATTGGCTTTTATTACGGCAACTTCCCTGTAAATTTGGCGAAGTTTGATTAATTACTGCATAAGTTTTTAATGAGATTGGTGTAAAATTTGATTGAGTATTATTAAAAGTTATTCATTTAGACGTCAATTCAGACGTCAATTCTCAACCGTTTTCCATGTAGTTTTGAAGGCAACATCGGCTGTTATTACGGCAACTTCCCTGTAAATTTGGCGAAGTTTGATTAATGTAAACTTTGCGAAGTTTGATTTATTACTGCAAAAATTATTAAAGAGATTGTTGTGAAATTTGATTGAGTATTATTAAAAGTTATTCATTTAAACGTCAATTCAGACGTCACTTCTCAACTGTTTTCCATGTAATTTTGCAGACACCATCGGCTGGTATTACGGCAACTTCCCTGTAAATTTGACGAAGTTTGATTAGTTACTGCAAAAGTTATTAATGAGATTGGTGTGAAATTTGATTGAGTATTATTAAAAGTTATTCATTTAGACGTCAATTCAGACGTCAATTCTCAACCGTTTTCCATGTAGTTTTGCAGGCAACATTGGCTGTTATTACGGCGACTTCCCTGTAAATTTGTCAAAGTTTGATTAATTACTGCATAAGTTATTAATGAGATTGGTGTAAAATTTGATTGAGTATTATTAAAAGTTATTCATTTAGACGTCAATTTAGACGTCAATTCTCAACTGTTTTCCATGTAGTTTTGCAGGCACCATCGGCTGATATTACGGCAACTTACCTGTAAATTTGGCGAAGTTTGATTAATTACTGCAAAAGTTATTAATGAGATTGTTGTGAAATTTGATTGAGTATTTTTAAAAGTTATTCATTTAGACGTCAATTCAGACGTCAATTCTCAACCGTTTTCCATGTAGTTTTGCAGGCAACATTGGCTGTTATTACGGCAACTTCCCTGTAAATTTGGCGAAGTTTGATTAATTACTGCAAAAGTTATTAATGAGATTGGTGTGAAATTTGATTGAGTATTATTAAAATTTATTCATTTAGACGTCCATTCAGACGTCAATTCTCAACCGTTTACGATGTAGTTTTGCAGGCACCATCGGCTGGTACTACGGCAACTTCCGTGTAAATTTGGCGAAGTTTGATTAATTATTGCAGAAGTTATTAATGAGCTTGGTGTGAAATTTGATTGACTATTATTAAAAGTTATTCATTTAGACGTCAATTCAGACGTCAATTCTCAACCGTTTTCCATGCAGTTTTGCAGGCAACATTGGCTTTTATTACGGCAACTTCCCTGTAAATTTGGCGAAGTTTGATTAATTACTGCATAAGTTATTAATGAGATTGGTGTAAAATTTGATTGAGTATTATTAAAAGTTATTCATTTAGACGTCAATTCAGACGTCAATTCTCAACCGTTTTCCATGTAGTTTTGAAGGCAACATCGGCTGTTATTACGGCAACTTCCCTGTAAATTTGGCGAAGTTTGATTAATGTAAACTTTGCGAAGTTTGATTTATTACTGCAAAAATTATTAAAGAGATTGTTGTGAAATTTGATTGAGTATTATTAAAAGTTATTCATTTAAACGTCAATTCAGACGTCACTTCTCAACTGTTTTCCATGTAATTTTGCAGACACCATCGGCTGGTATTACGGCAACTTCCCTGTAAATTTGACGAAGTTTGATCAGTTACTGCAAAAGTTATTAATGAGATTGGTGTGAAATTTGATTGAGTATTATTAAAAGTTATTCATTTAGACGTCAATTCAGACGTCAATTCTCAACCGTTTTCCATGTAGTTTTGCAGGCAACATTGGCTGTTATTACGGCGACTTCCCTGTAAATTTGTCGAAGTTTGATTAATTACTGCATAAGTTATTAATGAGATTGGTGTAAAATTTGATTGAGTATTATTAAAAGTTATTCATTTAGACGTCAATTCAGACGTCAATTCTCAACCGTTTACGATGTAGTTTTGCAGGCACCATCGGCTGGTACTACGGCAACTTCCGTGTAAATTTGGCGAAGTTTGATTAATTATTGCAGAAGTTATTAATGAGCTTGGTGTGAAATTTGATTGACTATTATTAAAAGTTATTCATTTAGACGTCAATTCAGACGTCAATTCTCAACCGTTTTCCATGCAGTTTTGCAGGCAACATTGGCTTTTATTACGGCAACTTCCCTGTAAATTTGGCGAAGTTTGATTAATTACTGCATAAGTTATTAATGAGATTGGTGTAAAATTTGATTGAGTATTATTAAAAGTTATTCATTTAGACGTCAATTCAGACGTCAATTCTCAACCGTTTTCCATGTAGTTTTGAAGGCAACATCGGCTGTTATTACGGCAACTTCCCTGTAAATTTGGCGAAGTTTGATTAATGTAAACTTTGCGAAGTTTGATTTATTACTGCAAAAATTATTAAAGAGATTGTTGTGAAATTTGATTGAGTATTATTAAAAGTTATTCATTTAAACGTCAATTCAGACGTCACTTCTCAACTGTTTTTCCATGTAATTTTGCAGACACCATCGGCTGGTATTACGGCAACTTCCCTGTAAATTTGACGAAGTTTGATTAGTTACTGCAAAAGTTATTAATGAGATTGGTGTGAAATTTGATTGAGTATTATTAAAAGTTATTCATTTAGACGTCAATTCAGACGTCAATTCTCAACCGTTTTCCATGTAGTTTTGCAGGCAACATTGGCTGTTATTACGGCGACTTCCCTGTAAATTTGTCGAAGCTTTGATTAATTACTGCATAAGTTATTAATGAGATTGGTGTAAATTTGATTGAGTATTATTAAAAGTTATTCATTTAGACGTCAATTTAGACGTCAATTCTCAACTGTTTTCCATGTAGTTTTGCAGGCACCATCGGCTGATATTACGGCAACTTACCTGTAAATTTGGCGAAGTTTGATTAATTACTGCAAAAGTTATTAATGAGATTGTTGCGAAATTTGATTGAGTATTTTTAAAAGTTATTCATTTAGACCGTCAATCAGAAGTCAATTCTCAACCGTTTTCCATGTAGTTTTGCAGGCAACATTGGCTGTTATTACGGCAACTTCCCTGTAAATTTGGCGAAGTTTGATTAATTACTGCAAAAGTTATTAATGAGATTGGTGTGAAATTTGATTGAGTATTATTAAAATTTATTCATTTAGACGTCAATTCAGACGTCAATTCTCAACCGTTTACGATGTAGTTTTGCAGGCACCATCGGCTGGTACTACGGCAACTTCCGTGTAAATTTGGCGAAGTTTGATTAATTATTGCAGAAGTTATTAATGAGCTTGGTGTGAAATTTGATTGACTATTATTAAAAGTTATTCATTTAGACGTCAATTCAGACGTCAATTCTCAACCGTTTTCCATGCAGTTTTGCAGGCAACATTGGCTTTTATTACGGGAACTTCCCCTGTAAATTTGGCGAAGTTTGATTAATTACTGCATAAGTTATTAATGAGATTGGTGTAAAATTTGATTGAGTATTATTAAAAGTTATTCATTTAGACGTCAATTCAGACGTCACTTCTCAACTGTTTTCCATGTAATTTTGCAGACACCATCGGCTGGTATTACGGCAACTTCCCTGTAAATTTGACGAAGTTTGATTAGTTACTGCAAAAGTTATTAATGAGATTGGTGTGAAATTTGATTGAGTATTATTAAAAGTTATTCATTTAGACGTCAATTCAGACGTCAATTCTCAACCGTTTTCGATGTAGTTTTGCAGGCACCATCGGCTGGTATTACGGCAACTTCCGTGTGAATTTGGCGAAGTTTGATTAATTATCGCAGAAGTTATTAATGAGCTTGGTGTGAAATTTGATTGACTATTATTAAAAGTTATTCATTTAGACGTCAATTCAGACGTCAATTCTCAACCGTTTTCCATGTAATTTTGCAGGCACCATCGGCTGGTATTACGGCAACTGCCCTGTAAATTTGGCGAACTGTGATTATTACTGCAAAAGTTATTAATGAGATTTGTGTGAAATTTGATTGACTATTATTAAAAAGTTATTCATATAGACGTCAATTCTGACGTCAATTCTCAACGTTTTCCATGTAGTTTTGCAGGCAACATTGGCTTTTATTACGGCAACTTCCCTGTAAATTAGGCGAAGTTTGATTAATTACTGCATAAGTTTTTTAATGATATTGCTGTAAAATTTGATTGAGTATTATTAAAAGTTATTCATTTAGACGTCAATTCAGACGTCAATTCTTAACTGTTTTCCATGTAGTTTTGAAGGCACCATCGGCTGGTATTACGGCAACTTCCCTGTAAATTTGGCGAAGTTTGATTAATTACTGCAAAAATTATTAATGAGCTTGGTGTGAAATTTGATTGACTATTATTAAAAGTTATTCATTTAGACGTCAATTCAGACGTCAATTCTCACCCGTTTTCCATGTAGTTTTGCAGGCAACATTGGCTGTTATTACGGCGACTTACCTGTAAATTTGTCGAAGTTTGATTAATTACTGCATAAGTTATTAATGAGATTGGTGTAAAATTTGATTGAGTAATTTATTAAAAGTTATTCATTTAGACGTCAATTTAGACGTCAATTCTCAACTGTTTTCCATGTAGTTTTGCAGGCACCATCGGCTGGTATTACAGCAACTTCCGTGTGAATTTGGCGAAGTTTGATTAATTATCGCAGAAGTTATTAATGAGCTTGGTGTGAAATTTGATTGACTATTATTAAAAGTTATTCATTTAGACGTCAATTCAGACGTCAATTCTCAACCGTTTTCCATGTAGTTTTGCAGGCAACATTGGCTTTTATTACGGCAACTTCCTGTAAATTGGCGAAGTTTGATTAATTACTGCATAAGTTATTAATGAGATTGGTGTAAAATTTGATTGAGTATTATTAAAAGTTATTCATTTAGACGTAAATTTAGACGTCAATTCTCAACTGTTTTCCATGTAGTTTTGCAGGCACCATCGGCTGGTATTACGGCAACTTACCTGTAAATTTGGCGAAGTTTGAAATAATTACTGCAACAATTATTAATGAGATTGGTGTAAAATTTGATTGAGTATTATTTAAAGTTATTCATTTAGACGTCAATTCAGACGTCAATTCTAAACTGTTTCCTATGTAGTTTTGCAGGCACCATCGGCTGGTATTACGGCAACTTCCCTGTAAATTTGGCGAAGTTTGATTAATTACTGCAAAAGTTTATTAATGAGATTGGTGTGAAATTTGATTGAGTATTATTAAAAAGTATTCATTTAGACGTCAATTCAGACGTCAATTCTCAACCGTTTTCGATGTAGTTTTGCAGGCACCATCGGCTGGTATTACGGCAACTTCCGTGTGAATTTGGCGAAGTTTGATTAATTATCGCAGAAGTTATTAATGAGCTTGGTTTGAAATTTGATTGACTGTTATTAAAAGTTATTCATTTAGACGTCAATTCAGACGTCAATTCTCAACCGTTTTCCATGTAATTTTGCAGGCACCATCGGCTGGTATTACGGCAACTGCCCTGTAAATTTGGCGAAGTTTGATTAATGTAAACTTTGCGAAGTTTGATTTATTACTGCAAAAATTATTAAAGAGATTGTTGTGAAATTTGATTGAGTATTATTAAAAGTTATTCATTTAAACGTCAATTCAGACGTCAATTCTCAACCGTTTTCGATGTAGTTTTGCAGGCACCATCGGCTGGTATTACGGCAACTTCCGTGTGAATTTGGCGAAGTTTCATTAATTATCGCAGAAGTTTATTAATGAGCTTGGTGGTGAAATTTGATTGACTATTATTAAAAGTTATTCATTTAGACGTCAATTCAGACGTCAATTCTCAACCGTTTTCCATGTAATTTTGCAGGCACCATCGGCTGGTATTACGGCAACTGCCCTGTAAATTTGGCGAACTGTGATTAATTACTGCAAAAGTTATTAATGAGATTTGTGTGAAATTTGATTGACTATTATTAAAAGTTATTCATTTAGACGTCAATTCAGACGTCAATTCTCAACCGTTTTCCATGTAGTTTTGCAGGCAACATTGGCTTTTATTACGGCAACTTCCCTGTAAATTTGGCGAAGTTTGATTAATTACTGCATAAGTTTTTAATGATATTGCTGTAAAATTTGATTGAGTATTATTAAAAGTTATTCATTTAGACGTCATTCAGACGTCAATTCTTATCTGTTTTCCATGTAGTTTTGAAGGCACCATCGGCTGGTATTACGGCAACTTCCCTGTAAATTTGGCGAAGTTTGATTAATTACTGCAAAAATTATTAATGAGCTTGGTGTGAAATTTGATTGACTATTATATTAAAAGTTATTCATTTAGACGTCAATTCAGACGTCAATTCTCACCCGTTTTCCATGTAGTTTTGCAGGCAACATTGGCTGTTATTACGGCGACTTCCCTGTAAATTTGTCGAAGTTTGATTAATTACTGCATAAGTTATTAATGAGATTGGTGTAAAAATTTGATTGAGTATTATTAAAAGTTATTCATTTAGACGTCAATTTAGACGTCAATTCTCAACTGTTTTCCATGTAGTTTTGCAGGCACCATCGGCTGGTATTACAGCAACTTCCGTG